>ML843562.1:17568-56058 GCA_009831015.1 Picea engelmannii
TGTTGCAGTGTTGAAATCCCCAAATTCTGAACCAGAGAGTATTTACTTAGAAACACCAACATAGATGCGCGTCAATAGATCTCGCTGGTTTAATTTTTTTATGTTGTTGTTTATGTTCCCCAAGGGTTAGGTATTCAAGGGTTCTATAGACAAGGGTTTTCCCTATGCTATAGCTCTCTGATATACGTGCAGGGTCCAACAGTAGTACTCAGCCCAATATCTAAGGGCACTAACTAAGGAGGATAGACTGTACCCTTATCTGCACTACCCGACTACCCAGGCACTAGAGAGTATCTTCCCGAGTGTTGTTCTCGGTGACACTATAGCATTCCGACGGCTGATAGGTTTATCTAAAGAGGGCTTCAGGAAATCTAGTCCAATCTGTACACAGGTGTTGTCTGATGCGCTACCACTTGAAGGGGTACCAACAGGGGTTACAAGGGTGGCCAACAGATGTGCGCTTAATAACCACTTGTATTTCCTGCATGTATGAATCCCTCAACCGCGGGTTTATGTGTGTAACGACAGATCTTTGTGGCTTAAAGACGCCGGAATACGTCTCTACCCTGAAAAAAAATACCCACAATTTCTGCCAAGGAAGGTGCTCTGATACCACTTGCAAGATACCAGATATATAAAATATGCAGAACAGAAATGAAATGCTAGAAATGACAGAATAACAGTAAAATATCCAACATAATCTTCACAATACACATAAATGATATATGAAATAGCAACCGAAACAACACTTTGGTTCAGATAGCAATGTTCATAGGCCTCTTCGAGGGGGCAACCTCCAGTCGAGCAGCGCTCTATTACAATAATCTCCAAGCTAGGGTTCACATACCCTCGCCCCTTATTTATACTAAATATGTCTATTAAAAGAAGCATCTAGAGGAAGATCCTTCTAGAAGCGGAAGCTTCTATTAGGTCTTCGTACATTCGACTTATTCTATTTTATTGAAAGGTCTTATTAATATTGACCTTTATTACATCCGAATACATTGATCTACCTATGTGCGGGTTAGGACCTTAACACTGAGGAAGGTGAACATTGCAGAAATAGAAGGCCAGAGAGATGTGGAAGGACCAGAAGTGCAGCTACCATTTATTGGACAGCTGATTAATATTAAGAAAGTCAATATTAGAACTGAGAAGACACCAACGTTTGCAAATGTTGGATATTATTGGGATGCTTCTACCATTGACAAAATTACAGAGTTACTGCATGAATATTAGGACTTGTTTCCAACCAAGTTCATTGATATGAAGGGAATTAAAGGGCCTATGGGTGAGATGAGGATTCCTTTGAAGCCAGATGCTAGACTAGTCAAACAGAGACCTTATAGACTAAACCCTAAATATAAGTAGAAAGTGAAAATTGAGCTCGACAAAATGTTGGAAGCAGGGATTATAGAGCTTGTCGAAGAGTCAGAATGGATTAGACCTATGGTGGTACACGACAAGAATATGGGAGAGATCAGTATATTCATAGATCTCAAGAAGCTGAATGATGTTTGTTTGCATGACCCCTTCCCTACACCATTTACTGACGAAGTGTTAGATAATGTGGGAGGCCAGGAAGTATATTCTTTTATAGATGGATTTTTAGGATACCATCAAATCCGGATTTCCAAGGAAGATCGCCATAAGACCACATTTGAAATAGAGTGGGGATCCTATCAGTATACAGTGATGCCATTTGGATTAAAGAATGCCCCAACCATCTTTTCCAGAGTGGTGGTTGAAGCATTCAAGGAATTTATGCATAAATTTCTAGAAGCATATTTTGATGATTGGACTATTTTTAGTTTACTGAAAAATCATATTGAATGTCTAAGGCTAATGTTGGACAAATGCAGGCAGTGTCAAATTGATTTGAATCTAAAGAAATGCATTTTCTTTTCACCATTTGGAGTGTTGTTAGGTCATATTTTATGCAATCAAAGATTGCTGGTAGATCCATCCAAAATTTCCATTATAGTTTATCTACCCCCTCATACTTCAGTTAAACAGCTGCAAAATGCGTTGGGACACACAGGATACTACAGGAAATTCATCAAAGGATATGCTCAGATCATAGCACCCATGGAAAATGTTTTGAAGAAAGATTGTCAGTTTAGTTGGACAAAAGAATGCCAGAAGAGCTTCGACATAGTGAAACAAAAAATGGTTATTGCACCTATTCTGGTTTTCCCAGACTGGACCAAGGAGTTTCATGTGCATGTCAATGCATCTTCCATTACTTTAGGAGTTGTGTTAGCACAAACTGCAGAAGGAGATATTGACCACCCGTTAGCCTTTACTAGTAGGAAGCTATCAACAACATAAATCAATTACACCACTACAGAGCGAGAAGAGTTATCCATGGTGTATGCATTGCAGAAGTTTTGCCACTACTTGTTCGGAGGACACTTTAAAATGTTTACTGATCACTCTGTGCTAAAATACCTAGTCAACAAGCTAGTGTTGGGGGAAACAATATGCATATGGATTTTGCTATTTCAAGAATATGATTTTGAGATCATAGTAAAGCCAGGGAGAATGAACAAAGGTCCTCACCACTTGTCAAGGTTGGAACATGGAGAAGAGTCGAGAAGTTTAGAGGATGCACTACAAGATGCACAACTACTGGCCATTAGAAATATTGATGACCACTTCGTAGAGATAGTCTAGTTCCTATCAACAGGAATGGCACCTAGTGAGTATACAATTCCCTAGAAGAAACAACTAGTAGTGCACATTGCAGACTTCACTTATAGTTGGACATCTATACAAGATGGGAATTGATGAGATATTGAGAAGATGTTTTGTGGAGGCAGAGCGAACAATGATTCTTGCAGAAGATCATGAAGGCATCACAGGAGGGAATTATGTAGGAAAATCAACTACGTAGAAGGTTCTCAGAGATGGCCTTTGGTGGCCTACCTTACACAGAGATTCTAAAGACTATTCCAGAGCCTGTGATGTATACCAAAGAGTTGGGAAACTATCCAGAAGAGAGGAAATTCAATTATCCCCACAAGTAACCCTACAAGCCTTCGAGAAATGGGCCATTGACTTCATTGGACCTATAAATCTACCAGGAAAGAGTACAGGAGCAAGGTACATAATTACAACAACAAAATACTTGACTAGATGGGCAGAAGCAAGAGTAGTCAAGGACTGTAGTGCAAATACAGTTGAGCACTTCATATTTGATGACATCATAACCAGGTTTGGATGCCCAAAGATCCTTATGAGTGATCAAGGAACACATTACATCAATAAGACAGTTGAAGCCTTGACTAAAGAATTTGCAGTCTACCATCAGAAGAGCACACCATAACATCCACAAGCAAATGGTATAGTTGAAGCATTCAATAAGATCTTGGAGACAGTACTGACGAAGATTTATAGTGTGAACATGGATGATTGGGATTTAAGACTACCAACAGTATTATGGGCCTATAGAACCACTTACAAGAAGCTAACAATGCAGACACCTTTTCGGTTAGTATGTGGTCTTGAAGTTGTTGTTCCAATGGAATGTTTGGTACCAAGCCTGAGAATTGTTTCTTTTATAGATATGGATGACCCTGGTGATGTTCAAGAGAGGCTTGCACAGTTGGTTGAATTGGAGGAAGATAGATTTATTGCAGGATTCCATCAACAAGTACAGAAGTAAAGAGAGAAGGCCTACCATGATAGACACATAAAAAAGAAGGCATTTAAACAAGGTAATCTAGTCCTGATATATCACAACAAGTTCATCAAACATCTTGGGAAGTTCAGAACACATTGGATAGGGCCATATGAGATCGCTTATGTTACAAAGGGAGGATCTGCGCAATTGAAAACGTTGAATGGAGAAATGAAGGAAGGATTACTGAACGGGAGCCGGCTAAAGTTGTACTATGACAACTAGCTACCTCACAGCTCTCAGTAGAAGCATGAAGAAAAGGGTCTAGGTACTAGGTGCAGTTGAAACTGGGTACCAGACACAGAAAAGACAGTTTTCACAAGAAGGAAAAGAAGGCATGGAGAAGAAAGCAGAGGTTGCACTACGCAGTCTGGAGTCAAAGTAAAATAGGAATCTCATATCTGAAGTGCCTCGGGATGAGTCACAGGTGAGTGTTGGGGGCCTGTTGGCCCTTGGTTATGGAAGCAAGTGAAGAGCAAGGAAGAAAAGGAAAAATGTGAACTTCGCGGAAGACACAGTGACTGTTACTGGGTTGAAGTAAGCAAAAGAGAATAAAATATTGAGAGAAGTCCAAGAAAGTAAGTTGCTGGATGAGGAGATCAAGAATGAAAGATAATAAATAAAGAAGGATCGTGGACAACTCAACAAATGGAAAAATCCACCATTGGATGCTTTGGAGCACCGCACGAGAAGAAAGGAAAGACAAGCTGGCAAATCCCAGAAAACGCAGGTCAAGTTGACCTAGAGTTTTAGACACCTAGGGTTTTGGTATCTAGAGTTTTGACACCTAGGTTTCGGCCTAAGGATGTCAGTGAAGTGATTTTAATGTACAAATAAAGGTCACGAGGGCCTACTTTGGGTTGGTACGATATTGTTGTCGATTTAGAGGTATTGTTGTGAGAGATTACTGTTATGTAAGAGAGAAGTGCTAAGTGTGAGAGCCTTATGGTATTGTAAGATCTTCAGTTGGGTGCGAAGATCAACCCTATAGCTGGGTGTGCAAGGAGGGGAGAGAAAGAAAGGAGAAGAAAAGAGATCTCCTAACTAAGAGCAAAGACAAGAACTGTATGCTTTCTTAATATATTATAATTCACGGTTCTGTGGACGTAGCCCTAGAGAGAGGGTGAACCACGTACATATTGTGTTGTGTGTGATTGGTATTTTATCTTTGTCATTGATATACTGTGATTGTATCACTATTTTAGATCTAATAAGTAGATGTGAAGAATAGATCTAAGTTGATAAGTGATATATGAATGCTGTGTTGTTCCTGTGTTAGATCCACTTGATATTCCCCTTGGTTGTAGACATCCCTGTCCTACAACCCCCTCATAACTACTTCGGGTGAGACTGCATTTGCTTCATAGGTGTTGATGAAAGGGAAAGTAGTTAGGGCTTGTTGGTGCACTCTTGGAGCTAAACCCTGGGTCTGCCCCTGTGCCAACACTATTTACAATGACAAAGTACTTAAACAGATTTTATTTCATCAGGTAATGTTTGAGGAACCTGTCGTTTATAGGCCCCCAACCCAGACATTCTCCCTCTAATTCTTCCAGGAAATAAGCATTGTCTCTGTAGTACGCACTGATTTTGAAAGGACCTGTCCAAAGGTGATCAAAATTTTTGTGCTTCCCTTTACCTTCATTTCTTTCATCCCATCTCAACACCAAATCCCCTACATGAAAATATTTTTGTTTGGAATGTTTGTCAAAAGTTTTCTTTATCCTTTCTTAATGGAGCTGTGACTGATTATACACCTGCTCCCTTTTCTGTTGCATGTGAATTAGTTGGTTTATTATTATTTGTGCATCATTTGGCTTGGCTTCCTTCTCTTGCAACAGTTTCCTGACGGGCGGTCCCAGTGAAGTGGGGAAAATCGCATCTGCATCGTAAACGATATGGAAAGGTGACGTCGATATAGACTTCCTGGTGGTGACCCGATCTTCCCACACTGCGTAGATAAGATTCTTATGCCAGGCTCTCTTGTTGTCCTTCAGGAGTCTTTTGATGATCCTGGTCAGGCTCTTATTCGAGGATTCCGCTAACCTATTTCCTTGTGGGTAGTATGTCGTGGGATGCCCAAGGGTTATGATATAATCCTGATAGAACTTCTCCATTTTGTTAGAATTGAATGCGGCCGCATTATCTGTTATGATATTAAGGGGACACTCGAACCTTGACAAGATGTTGGTTTCCAGGAAATGAATGACGACTGGATCGGTAGCTTGCTTTGTGGTTATCTCCTCTATCCATTTCGTAAAATAATCGGTGGTTGTCAGTATCCATTTTTGTTGCACAAAAGATGGTGGATTTATCTCTCCTATGAAATCAAGACCCCATTGCATGAAAGGTGCTTCGACTAAAATTGTCTTTACTGGCAGGGCCTGTAGCTTTCTCCTCCCATCGAAAATCTGGCATTCGTGGAAGCTGGAGACCTCTTTATATACGTCAATGAAAATTTTCGGCCAATAATAACCTGCCCTCAGGATCTTGTGCACGATGGTCATCCAATAGTGGTGCCCTCCTTATTCACCTCTGTAAAATTACTGTATGGCCCATTTCGCGTCGTCCTCAAGAAAACAACTCAACAGTATTCCTCCGGGGTCTTTCCAATAAAGCGAATTGTCCAAGATACATAACTTAACCGCTTTAAGCTTGAGTAATCTAGCCTTAGTCTTACTTACGCCTCAAGGGGCCTGGAGATTTTCCAACACATATATGATGTCTGGATACCATGTTGAATCAATGAAATCCTGAGGTACCTGCACAACTTTTCCTTCTTGAGGGAATTCTGACAGATTGACAATGAAGTTCATTCCTACAGTGTCTAAATCTGACTTCCCCATCAATTTCACGAGACCCTAACATTTGACCAAGTTTGTAGGCTTCATCTCAAGATCGTATTCTAAAATGGATGCTATCCATTTGCCTCTTCTTCCTTCCGGGTCAGGTTAAGTCAAGATATCCTTTACTGAACTATTGGTTACACAAGCAATGACATGGGAGTGCAATAGATATGTCCTGAATTCTTTAAAAGCCTTTACTAAGGCATATGCTTGTTTTTACATAATATCATACCTTAGTGGGGCATCGCGCAACGTCCGGATGAAATAATCTATGGGTTTCTCGAAATCATGTTCGTCCTTCTGTAGTAGTATGTCGACAATAGTGTGTTCTGAGGAGAATGAAAAAAGCAGGAAATATTTCATAAAGTCTGGGTTGGCTAGCACAAGATATTTAGTCAGCACCACCTGGATATCCTCGAAGGAATTCTTGGCCTCCGTGTTCCACTTAGTCTCATTTCCCTTCCCGAGCATGCAAGTTATGTGCTTTATGATTTCCGCCAGGCTTGGGATGAATCTCCTCAAAAAGTTTACCTTTCCCAGGAAGGATTGCACCTCCTTTTTACTCCACGGGGTGTCGATCTTCAGGATCCCTTCAACCCTGTTGGGGTCTATTTTAATGCCTTCTTTGAAAATGATGTGCCCCCAACTTTCCTTCCTCCATCGTGAAATGAAATTTCCTTGGATTCAGTGATATGCCAAACTTTCTGCACTTCTGGAAAACCATCTTCAAGTGCTCTAAATGTTGTTTGTCGGAGGTAGAATACACTGTGATGTCGTCCAAATATATCATGATGAATTTATCCTTTTCATCAACAAACATGATGTCCATTTCCCTCTGAAAAGTGGCACCAAATTTGATCAGGCTGAACGACATCTTAGCATACATGAACATTCCCCACAAAGTGGTGAAGACCGTCTTATCTCTATCGTCTGGGTGGACCATGATTTGGTTATATCCTGAGAATCCATCCAGCATTGACATATTCTGAGATTCCACTACCTTTTGCAGGATGTAGTCCATTTTGGGAAGGGGGTAGTGGTCCTTGAGAGACACTTTACTTAAATTTTGGAAGTCTATGCACAGTCTTATCTCGTCGCTTTTCTTCCTTACAGGTACCAAGTTAGCTAGCCACTTCGAGAATCTCAAAGAAACAATAATTTTAGCATCGAAAAGATTCTTTACCTCCTTCTCGATCAACGATAGTAACAGGGGGTTTATCCATCTCAGCTTCTGTTTGAAAGGATTTTGATCTTCCTTGAGAGGGATAACCTATTGGATCACCTTCATGTCATACACTTTTAGGTCAATGTAGCTCCACGTGAAGATGTCTGGGAAATATTTCATGAGCTTTACGTAATCCTTCTTGACCTCTGGACTGAGAATCTTTGATAATTTTACCATCTTCGGATCTTCTTCAGTCCCGATGTTGTAGTCTTCCATGTCTTCTTCGCTTGTGGCGATCTTGGGATTCTTAGCCACATCATTTTCGTCGAAAAGATTTTCAAGAGGAACCAACCCCTTTGGAATAATATTGTTCTTCAATTGTATTATATCCCTTCCCGTGATCTGGTTTTGGAAAGGGTCATCTTCATTGCACGCATCTACATCTCATCTTTGTCGTCGTAGTATTCTCCATCGATGTTTGTGTTAGCGAACTCGTCGCTCATAAGGAGGAACCTTTCCACTCGTTTGTCATCGTCAAACACCTGCCAGTGTTTGATGTTGTCAGGCACTGTCAGCCTGTTCTTGACCTCGATTTCATATCTATTATTTCGAAGAATGGGGATCTTGAAAACTGAGGCCAAGGTGGTCAACGCATCGACGATCTGATTTTGTTCTCTATGGATAGAAACCAGGTCATACTCTGAAAATCCTTCGAGAAGGTCCAAATACAAATTTATGTATGCTCTCAATCTAGCGTGTTTGGTCTAATACATTCCCTTTACCTGATTTATGATTAGCTCAGAATCTTCGTGCACTGCTATCCTCTGCATGCCCAATTATTTCAAAACTTGCAAGCCCAAGATTAGGGCTTCATATTTGTCCATGTTGTTAGTGCATTTGAACGCGAGCTTGTATGAATGCATATTTGTGCTTGCTTCTGGATATTGTAATTTCTTTGGAACTGCATTATGGCGTGTTGATATCCTTTCCTAAATTCTTTTGTTTCTCAAGACGATGCATCATCTTTTTCGAGTATCATGCCATCGTCGTTTTCTAGTGTGAAGTCTTTGTTTCGGCTTATATACCGATCGTGCTCGCTCTTTGTCAAGAACATGCATGGGTTTTTGTCATCACAACAATGCATCTGGTCGTCGAAAGCCTGGTCAAAATCCTTGTCTGTGTAGTTGTTCTAGAAAGGAGGTATTTTCTATTAGTCAGCTAGATCTCGCTGCTTGATTTGAAGGATCTTCCCCCTTCAAAGATTTTGATTTCTAGGTTGTGGGTAGTTTTGTTCTCGTGCAATAGGTCTGTATCCCATGGACATTCTCTCCATCAACTTTTCCATGGTCTTCATCATCATGTAGAATTTTTTTTTTGAGGACCACAACATCGATGGTTGTGCATCTCCTTGGGGTCTATTGTCGCCTTGGTTAAACCTCGATTTTTTTTTTCCCAATGCCATCATGTTCACTTCAACTTCGATAGCGTTACTCATTATAGCATCTAGACTCACCGATCTTCTTTCTCTTAGCAGAAGAGAAAATTCATTGTTGAAAGAATCTGCATACCACAACTACACAACACTGGGGGGGTTTACTTCTACAGGGATGGAGTTGTACACCTTAAAAAAATGAGCCGAGAATTCCTGCACTATCTCTTCTGGTGATTTCTTCATGTTATTGTATTGAGTCAGCAGCTGCAAAGGGTTTTTCTTATCCCCCCATTTATTTAGGAACGACGTCTCAAATGCAGCGAAGTCCTGAATGGTCATGGGTGGGAGGGATTTGAAACATTTTCTTACATCCCCTAAAAGGCTTTGTGCAAAAAGAGTCATTTTCCCATCTACATAGTCTACCTCCTCCAAGTCGACAAAATCGTTAAACTAGTCCAAATGTCTCTGAGCAGAAACATTTCTCTCAACATCGTAGAGTATGATTCTTTGGTTATAATTCTGAGGCAAGTCATGTAACTGGGCCGACAGGATGAGAGGAGCGAATGTGGCAGCCATAGCCCTAGGAGGATTCTGATTTTGAGGAGTATTAGTTGTTACTAGGGCTTGGAATTTTTTTGGGTCGAAAACAATCTTGTCCAAACTGGTTTCTGACTTAGACCTAAATAGATTTTGCTCGAAAAGTGCATCAAACTCAAGGTTGTTAATGCTCTATGCAATTGTTGGCACAGTGGCAGACCCAAGGTTCACTCCAAGAGTGCACCAACAAGCCCTTTCGAAAACACCTACGAAGCAGATGTAGTCTCACTTGAAGTAGCTAAGAGGGGGGTTGCAAGACAGAAATGTCTACAACCAGGGGAATATCAAGTGGAACTAATACAACAATAATGCAACATTCATATATCTCTTATCAGCTAGATCTACTATGCGCAGCTATAAATCAGATCTAACACAATAATGCAAATAATAGTATAACAATGACAGAGATCCAGGCATCAACCACACATACGACACAAAATATACGTGGTTCACCCTCTCTCTAGGGCTATGTCCATAGAACTGTACTTATGATATATTAAGATAAATCTTACAGTCCTAATATGCGCTCTTAGTCAGCAGATCTTCTCTCTTCTTCTCTTTGTCTCCCACCTTCCTGCGCACCCAGCTACAGGACTTGATCTTTGCACCCAGCTAAAGATCTTACAATACCAGGAGGCTCTCACTTTTATCACTCCTCTCTCTCATAGTACAATAATCGCTTAACCAATAACAATCAATATCAATACCCAACACTAGTACCGACCCGACCTAGGTCCTCTCGACCGATATTTATACATTATAGTCCCTCACCGATAGCCTTAGGTCGAAACCTAAGTGTCAAAACCCTAATTACCCAAAACACTAGGTGTTTAAAACCCTAGGTCAACTTGACTTGCCTTTTCAGGGCTTAGCCAACCTGTCTTTCCTCACTTCTCGCATGGTGCTCCAAAGCATCCAATGGTGGCTTTCTCTACTTGTTGAGTTGTCCTCAATCCATCTTCTTTTTTGATCTATCATCCTCAATCTCCTCATCCAACGGCTTGCTTTTCCATACTTCGCTCCATTGTTTCTGCTCTTTTGCTTACTTCGACCCAGTGACAGTCACTGTGTCTCCCACACAGTTCGTGTTTGACCTTTTCTTCTTCAATCTTCGCTTCCTTCCATAACCAAGGGCCAAGAGGCCCCCAACACTCACCTGTGACTCGTCTCAAGGCACTTCAGATATGATCCTTCTATTTCACTTCGACTTTGGACTGCGCAGTGTAACCTTTTCTTTCTGCCTCCTTCCCATCCTTGTGCAGACTGTATTTTCTGTGTCTGGTACCCAGTTTCAACTACACCTGGTACCTAGACCCTCTTCTCCTTAATTTCACTGAGAGATGTGAGGCAACTAGTTGTCATAATACAACTTCAGCCGACTCCCATTCACTAATCCTTCTTTCCATTCTCCATTCAATGTCTTCAGCTGCGTAGCTCCTCCTTCTATAACATAGGCGATCTCATATGGTCCAATCCAATGCATTTTGAACTTCTCTAGATGTCTTATAAATTTACTGTCATACACCAATACTAAATCACCTTGCTTAAATTCCTTCTTCTTGATGTGTCTGTCATACACCAGTTCTAAATCACCTACGCAGATCCTGATCTCACTTATCTTCTTGTCTTGCACCACCATAGGGATGATCCACTCCGACTCTTCGACAGGTTCAATAATCCCTTCTTCTAACATTCTGTTGAGCTCAATCTTCACTTTTTCCTTATATTTCAGGTTCAATTTGTAGGGTCTTTGCTTGACTAGCTTCGCATCTGGTTTCAAAGGTATTCTCATTTCTCCCACAGGTCCTTTGATACCCTTCATATCAGTGAAATTGGTTGGAAACAAGTCCTGATACTCATGCAGTAATTCTGTAATTTTGTCAATGGTAGCAACATCCCAATAATCTCTGACATTGGCAAGATTTGGTGTCTCCTCTGTCCCAATATTGAATTTCTTTATCTTGATAGGTTGTCCAATGAATGACAACTCAACTCTTGGTCCTTCCACATCCCTATGGCCTTCTGTCTTAGCAATGTTTACCTTCCTCAGATCATCATTTGCGTCGACATTAATGTTATAGCATTATTGTAGTTTCTGGAATGGCGCAGTCCATTCGTCCTCTTATTGCTCCAAAGGGAGCCTACATGACTCCTTAAATACTTTCTTCCTCACAATCTGTAGTGCTTGATCTACTGAAGGGAATTCACTTTCAGACAAAAAGGTGGTTACAAAATTCTAAAGCATACCTTCCCAATCTGCAGTGATGAGGCACAACTCCGCTTAAAGGTACCAATTAATAGGGTTCATGTCCAGTGTGTTAATGAATCTGTGTACCCATTTTTCTCGAGGAATGTCACTCCATGATTCTTCGCAGCTTCGCATATGGTCCTTTGGGGAGCTTCAACCTGTGTACCTCACTTCGCAGCTTCCTACTTGTGTTGAAAACCGCATTGTCATCAAGGTTCGACATTGTGTCCAGTCTGTAATATTTCTTTTGTGCGTCCCCCACCATCTTGCTAGTGTATCTTTCAGGGCCTCATCCATAGCCAATAACCTTTGTTGTGTTGGTACACTTTTTCAAAATCTGAGAAGAAGGCTTCTAGAGGGTTCAAACCATCAAAGGTAGGCAAGTTACTTATTGTTGTACCAATCCAGCAAACTTCTTTGGTCAGTCGAGCACATCTCCTTATGGATAATTCATACATCTAGTTCTGCCAATTCTCCAGCGCTTCTTCTGAATCTGATGAACACACACTGTCACTTCGCCAACTTAGATTTCCATCGGCAGTAGAGTTGATATAATCCTATTGTCTGGCTGTTAATTTATATATATATTCCATCTCATATGCATGGTCTTCTTCTCTGATGGGCTCTGTATATCGTGGACCCTCATCTAGATCTAAGGGTGCAATGACCCTAAGGCCATCTCTTTCAAATGTCATGAATCTTTTCTTGAAATCAACCATAGTAGAATTGTCGAAGGCCCAATCAATTCCTAGCAATACAAGGTAAGGGCATCTATCATAAACAATTTCAATTACCTCAAAATATGCAAAGGTCCTAACTCCGTCGATGTCCATAGGGACATGCTCTAATCGTCCAAATGGGTTGATAGCTTGTTGATTATCCATTCTAATCTTGATAGGAGAATAGATCAACTTTGGTTTTCCCATTAGTGCCCAAGTTTTCTTCATCATGACATTGACCTCCGACCCTAAGTCGAGGACCACATAGTCTATATCATACTTTCCTATTTGAGAATTCAAATGTAATTCTTTGTTTGTTCTTCTCTTCTTACCAATATGGTGTACTTCCCTATTCAGTAAGGGGTCTACCTTTCCTAGCTCATACTGCCTTATTATGTTTTGTAACTCTTTCACAACATTCTCATCCTGAATTAACTTAAGACAAGTGTACAAAAATTCAATGACTTTAATTACCTCTTTTCCTTCTTTTGGTGAAGCCGATTGATCAAATGCCTGAGTCATTCCATACTCTTTTATTTCTGATCATGTTTTAGATGAGTATCCTTGGTCCCCCTTGAAATCTTTTCTTGCTTCCTCGAAGATTTGTCTTTCTTTCCTTGCATCAAAATCATGAGTCTTTTCCACAACTTTCCTGATACGTGACTCTTCTGCGATCTTTCTTTGGATTGTTCTATCTTCTCCTGTAGCAGCGCCTCCTCGAGTAATAAAAATGAATCTAGGGTTTGTTCCGCGTGGTTTGAAATATATCAGTTGCACTTGTGGGTTCTTTTGGGGTCCCATTCTTTCCTAAAGCTTAGCCAGCAACACATGGCATTCTTCTATGACATGCTCGAAAGAGTTATAATAACTGCAGGTTGTGCAAGGATTCTGACAATCCCTTGCCAAGTGTCTTGGTTGCACGCAGTTATAACAGATTATTTGTCCTCGGCCTCAGCCCATACCTCCTCCTCCTCCTCCTCCTCTGTATCCACTGCAAGGATTGAATTTCCCTCTCCCTGGAGAGTTGTACTGCGAAGTGTTTCCTTCTTGTTGTACTTCACCTTGAATCTTGTATATGTTCCTCGACCTCTCATGCATGAGATCGTAAGCTCTACAATCTCGATCATCATGCCCCACTAATTTATAGAATGTGTAATACAAGTTTTTGGGTGTCTGAACATACTTCTGCATGTAATAGCACTCACCTGGGCGATGCCTATTTCTGCATACATCGCACTAGGGTAGGTTAACTTGCTTCAAGGGGCTCAACGCTCTTGAGGCCAAATACTCATGAAATAAGGGGCAATGCTCCTTATCATGACCTTCGTATCTGCATCTTACACACCATATATCTTCTCTTTTGTCCTTCCCCTTGTCCTTCTTCATATCCTCGACCTGCAGAGACAAACTAGTCAGCTGGCGCAAGATCTGGCTCATGACTGAGCTAGATTCTCCCATAGGTGTTGATTCAAGATTCATGGCGATCTCCAAAGATTTTTCTTGCGATGCAATATTCTGCTGCATCAAAGCCATTTTGATGTGTGGTAACAACATCACGATGAACCATTCTTTGTTCTTTTAATCGGGGATTTGAAAAGTTAATCGGTCTGTTAGGGTCTTGAATCTCTGGTCAAACTCCCAAACAGGTTTTGGTACCTTTTGTTTGATCTTTTTTAGCTATGTAATACATTGTGACTCTGACTTAGGTTTCTTGAACTTTGCAATCAGTGCATTCTTGATCTCATTCAGTGGCTTAGGCTACGCCAGTCCTTGGACAAGTTTCATGTACCAGCTTAGCACGTGGTCCCTTAGCGTAGTGCTGAACTGGGTTCTCTTAATGGCTTCATCGGTGATACTTTTAATATTCCACATGGCCTCACACAAGAACTAGTGTTGATCAGGATCCTTAGATCCATCTCCCCTGAAGATAGGGAGCCTCATCCCATCTTCCATAGAGTTCCCTAGACTTCCTGTCTGAGTGTAGGCTAAGTTGCTAGTAACAACACTCTGAAGACTCTGGTGGTTCTGGCTATTCTGGTTGCTTGGTGCTATTGAAACAACAGGAGGGTTAATGTTACTTACTTTAGTAATCTGCGCAATTCTTGAGGTTTCTGGCTCACTTTGGCAAAGTTCTTCAGCTTCCCCTTCTTCTGTTCTGGTGGGTTCTAAATGTTCTTCCTTGGTTAGATCTACCTCTTCTCCACTATAGAAACCCTTTTCTCCGTAGTTTTTCTTAAACAGGTTCTCAATGTGAACCCCTCTGAATACTCTTCCACTGCACGTATGTCCAGCTTCTGTGTCACTGTCATTGTCTAAATTTCTAAACATTAGCCTTTTCAGGTCCAATCAATCTACAATATCTTCAAGATGTTCTTTTCATGCAACAACATCTTGATTCTCAGCTTCAAAAAGTGAATAAAAATTCCTTTGGTTCCTTTGAAAAAGTATCTCTCGGCTTAGCTATATGATTCTACCCTATCAACAACAAATTCGGTGATATACCCTCCAATGGTATTATAAAACCAATGATCTACTGCTCTGGATACAGAGTTGTCAATTCTCTTGACCTTCTGGATTAGTGTTGGTGTCCAAACCACATGAGTTCTAGATATGATCTCAAACTGGGTATCGGCTAACCTAACCAACTACTCAAACAACTCCTGGTGGATTCCTCTAAAGAAGATCTCATGAATGTCAGTGAAGATGTATCTTTGTAGCCAATATTCAGTACTCAGTTTAGGGTTCTTTTTCTAGGCTTCAACGAAGTCCCTCTCTTGATCCTCTATCCACTTTTGAATCTCTATCTTTGATGGGAACCACCTTGACATTCCCTTAAAAATATTATGGTCCTGACAATGGAACCATTTGTTGGCACAGGGGAAGACCCAGGGTTCACTCCAAGAGCGCCACAACAAGCCCTAGCTACTGGCCCTTTCGAAAACACCTGCGAAGCAGGTGTAATCTCACCCGAAGCAACTAAGAGGGGAATTGTAGGACAAAAATGTCTACAACTAAGGGAATATCAAGTGGAACTATTACAAAAATAATGCTTCATATATCTGTTATCATCTATATCTACTCTGCGCAGCTATAAATCGGATCTAACACAATAATGCAAATAACAATATAACAATGACAAAGATCCAGGCATCATTCACACATATGACACAAAATATACGTGGTTCACCCTCTCTCTAGGGATACGCCCATAGAACTGTGCTTATGATATATTAATATAAAGATTACAGTTCTAATCTGCACTCTTAGTCAATAGATATTCTCTCTTCTTCTCTCTGTCTACCACCTTCCTGTGCACCTAGCTGCAGGACTTGATCTTCGCACCCAGTTGAAGATCTTACAATCTCAGGAGTCTCTCACTTTCAACACTCCTCTCTCTCATAGTACAATAATCTCTTAACCAATAACAATCAATATCAATACCCAACACTAGTACCGATCCGAACTAGGTCCTCTCGACCTCTATTTATACATTATAGTCCCTCACCGATAGCCTTAGGTCGAAACCTAGGTGTCAAAACCCTAATTACCCAAAACCCTAGGTGCTTAAAACCCTAGGTCAACTTGACCCTCCTTTTTAGGGATTAGCCAGCCTATCTTTCCTCCCTTATCATGCGGTGCTCCAAAGCATCCAATGGTGGTTTTCTCTACTTGTTGAGTTGTCCTCAATCCATCTTTTTTATTGATCTGTCATCCTCGATCTCCTCATCCAACGACTTTCTTTTTTGTACTTCACTTCGGCTTTTCTACTCTTTTGCTTACTTCGACCCAGTGACAGTCACTGTGTCTCCCACGTAGTTCACGTTTGACCTTTTCTTCTTTGATCTTCATTTCCTTCCATAACCAAGGGCCAACAACACCGTCTTTAGGCAAGGACAAGCTTCTGTCCAAGTAATAAAATGGGTCCAACGCCTACTCTCTAGCCTTGCGCAGAATCTTCTCGGGGTCGTACACAGGCTCAGAGTGTTAGGATCCTAACCCGCACATAGGTAGAACAATATATCAAATGTAATAAAGGTAAATATTAATAAGGCCTTGCAATAAAATAGAATAAGTCGAATGAAGAAGACCTAATAGAAGCTTCCGCTTCTAGAAGGATCTTCCTCTAGATTCTTCTTTTGATAAACATATTTAGTATAAATAGGAGTCGAGGGTATGAGAACCCTAGCTTGGATATTATTGTAATAGAGCTCATCTCAACTGGAGGTTTCCCCCTCAAAGAGGCTTGTGAACATTGCTTTCAGAATCAAAGTGTTACTTTTGTTGTTATTCTTATATCATTTCAGTGCTGTTGTGGTGATTGTTCTGGTTATATTGTTATTATTCTTCCATTTCTAGCATTTTATTTTTGTTATGCATACTTTTTATATCTAGTATATTACAAGTGGTATTAGAGCACTTTCCTTAGCAGAAAGTGTGGGTTAATTGTTTTTTCAAGGTAGAGACGTATTCCAACGTCTTTAATCCAAAGAGATCTATCATTGCGTGCATAAACCCACGGTTGAGGGATTCATACACGCAGGAAATACAAGTGGTACTTACGTGCACATCTGTTGTCCACCCTTGTAACCCCTGTTGGTACCCCTTCGAGTGGTAGCACATCAGACAACACCTGTGTACAGATCAACCTAGATTACATGAATCCCTCTTTAGATAAACCGATCGGTCGCCTGACTGCTATAGTGACACCGAGAACAACACTCGGGAAGATACTCTCTAGTACCTGGGTAGTCGGATAGTATGACTAAGGGTACGGTCTATCCTCCTTAGTTAGTGCCTTGATATATTGGGTCGATTACTACTGTTGGACCCCACAGGTATATCAGAGATCTATAGCACAGGGAAAACCCTTGTCTGTAGAACCTTTGAATACCTAACCCTTGGGGGAAAAAAAATAAACAAATTAAAACAGATGATATCTATTGCCACACAACTGTGTTCGCGTTTCCAAATCACTACACATTTACTCCTGGTTAATCATTTGGGCATTTCATCACTGCAATATTCTTCAGAGCGGAGTATAACTCCACAAGTGTAAACAAAACAAAAAAGGTCTGGAAATTTTTTCACCATTATTTGAGACCTATTCCATTGGATTCATCTCTTTGCCCTTATCACATTCATACATATCAATTTTCGGCAAAAAATTTGACCCCACCCACCCATTTTCGATTCCCTCATCCTCATGGACCATACCTGTAGCCAAGACTTGGAAGCTCACTTCAATACCTTGCAATCTAGTCTCACCGAGACCCAACAAGAAGTGAAACAACTCAGTGTCAATTTTTCTGCCATCAATACAACCATGTAGTCCTCAATGGAGGAAATCAAACAAGACCTAACCACCCATCTTGAATCTTTCTTTTTGTCACTCTGCACCAAGATTCATATCCCTACAAATAACCCTTCCTCTGACTCACCTCAACATATTGAAGGTGAACATTCCTCTCATTCAAATAACTTTTAGCACCATCACTTTCAACGTGACCTACGCCTTCCGCTAGTGAATGTGACCAAATATGATGGCTCATACCCCACTGGTTGGGTAACCCAAATGGAACATTATTTCTCTTTATACAACATTACATATGACTTGGCCAAACTCTGGTATGGTGTTCTCCATCTAGATCAAGAACGTTGGCAATGGTGGCAATGGATAAAAACTTATCGTCAAGGGTATATTGCTTGGACACACTTTGTGGCGGACCTTTATGAATGCTTTGACATTGACACCAACCATTTGGGCTGTTTGACAAAGTTGAAACAATCAGGAATAGTGGAAGGCTTTATAGTTTCCTTTGAGTGATTAGATTTTTGGACAGAGGGCATGTCTGATGCCTTTTTCTGAGAGTTTTTTATCAGTGGTCTCAAGGATGATATTTGGGCCCATGTCCTCATGGCTCGGCCTCATAGTTGGGTGGAGGCTAGTAAAAGAGATAAAAAATCACAATAGGTTGTATCTTCTCAAAATTGAAAACCCTCCTTTATCCCTCTCCCTAAACCATTAAATCCCACTACTCCCTCTGCTCCACTAAAGATCCAAAAATTGACCAGGGCTGAAATGGATGAACACCAACTCAAAGGCCTTTGTTATAATTGCGATGACAAATATTTCCCGGGCCACAAGTGTAAGGAACAAAATATTTTTATGGCCATCTCCAAGGATATTTCAGAAGAGGATGTTGAAACTCCCCTTGTGTCTAAGTCACCTGAAACCACTGACATAACCCCTCCCTCGGACCCTCCCGAAGTAAAACCAGTCATTTCCCTCAATGATCTCACTAGCTTCTCTGCTCCCCAAACCCTCAAGCTAATCAGTTACATCAAGTATCAGAAGGTCATCATTTTGGTTGATAGTGGAAGCACCCATAATTTTATTCATCACCACATTGCCCAATAAAATCATTTCTACATACATGCCGTCAATAATTTCCAAATCATGATTTCCAATGGTGGTTCCATGAAATGTGGAGGGCATTGTGAAATTGTGTGTCTCCAAATTGGTGACTACCACCTGAAATCTCATATGTTTTCTATCAACATGGGTGGTTGTGACATTGTGTTGGGTGCAGACTGGCTAAGGACTTTGGGTCCCATTCTCATGGATTCTAAGGACTTAACCATGCAATTCGACCAGGAGGGCCACCAATATAAGTTTGAAGGCATCACCGTCGATTCAGCTGAGATCATTAGTTCCCATCGCATGGAAAATCTGATGAAAAAAGGTCATTCTGGTGTTATTTCCCAACTCCATGCCATACAAGCAACAAAGACACCCTTGGTGCCGCAAGACCTCCAAGCCATCCTTTCTAAACATCGATTGGTCTTTTCCACTCCCCATGGACTCCCTCCTTCCTGTGGTGTTCATGATCATTCCATTCCCCTTTTACCCAAAATCCTTCCTCCCAATATCCATCTGTATCATCATCCCTTTTCCCAAAAACATGAAATTGAGAAAATGGTCTAGGAAATCCTTAATGCAGGAATTATATGCCATAGTACAAGCCCCTACTCTTCTCTTGTGTTCATGGTCCTAAAGAAAGAAGGTTCTTGGCGAATGTTTCCTGACTTCCGTGCCCTCAACAAACTTACCATTAAAGACAAATTTCCCATTCCTGTCATTGATGACCTCCTGGATGAATTGAGTGCTGCCCAATTCTTTACTAAACTTGAACTTCATTCGGGCTACCACCATATACGTATGAAAGAGGTAGACATTCCCAAGATTTCCTTTAGAACTCGTGAGGTCCACTATGAGTTTTTTGTCATGCCCTTTGGCTTCTGTAATGCCCCCTCCACCTTCCAAAGCCTCATGAATCATGTCTTTCATCCTTTTCTCTGCCATTTTGTCTTAGTTTTCTTTGATGATATCCTCATCTATATAAAAACCTGGACAAACTATATTACTCATGTGGATCGAGTTCTCCATCTACTCTCTCAGCACCAAATTTTCTTGAAACAGTCTAAATGTGATTTTGGGGCCTCAGAATTAGAATACTTGGGTCATCTGGTTGGCAAGGATGGTGTCAGGGTGGATCCTAAAAAGATTGAAGCTATGCAAGACTGGCCTCACCCAAATACTCTCAAAATCTTGTGTGGATTTCTGGGCTTAACAGGGTAATATCGCAATTTTTTTAAGAATTATGGAAAGATTGCAACACCTCTCACTGCTCTCCTAAAAAATAACTCTTTCACTTGGACTCTATCCACTGCTCAAGATTTTCAAACCTTGAAGATGACCATGTGCACCACTCCAGTCCTGGCCCTTCCTAATTTCACAAAGACCTTTGTGTTGGAATGTGATGCCTCAGAGAAAGGAATTGACGTTGTCCTTATGCAAGAGGGTCGACCTTTGGCCTTTACCAACAAGAAACTATCTGAAAGAAATCTAGGAAAATCAATCTATGAAAAGGAAATGTTGGATATTCTGCATGTCATTGATCTATGGCACCCTTATCTATTGGGGTGACATTTCCAAATTAATACAGACCATCAAAGCCTCAAGTATTTTCTGGAACAATGCATTTCGTCCCCGGAGGAACAAAAATGGGTGACTAAGCTCTTTGGATATGATTATGAGATCATTTACAAGACAGACAAAGACAATGTGGTTGTGGATGCACTTTCCCAAAAATATGAAGATGAAGGATCGCTTTTTTCTCTTTCCTTCATTGTACCAGATTGGCTCCAAGCCATTCACCAGGAATGGCTACAAGATCCCAAAAGTTTGCATCTAATCCAACAATTGCAGTCCAATGCTCCAGCTTCCCCGGGGTACTCTTGGCTCCATGATGATCTTCGATACAAAGGTCATTTGTATTTAAGTAAACAATCAAAGCTTAAATCCAAAGTACTTTCTAAGCTTCATGCTACACCCACATCGGGGCACTCAGGGTTCACCAAAGCCTATGACAGGGTCAAACGTTCTTTTTTTGGGGATGGTATGAAACAGGAAATTCATAATTTTGTTGTTGAATGTGATGTGTGTCAATGCAACAATGGAGAAATAGTCAAATCTCTAGGCACACTACAACCAATTCTGATTCCGCTTGTTATTTGGAAGGATATCTCTATGGATTTTATTACCGGCTTACCCAAATCATGAAATAAATCATTCATCGTGGTGGTTGTTGATCTCCTTTCCAAGTATGCTCATTTCTGGGCTCTTCAACACCCATGTACAACATCCACAGTGGCTCAAATTTTCATGGATCAGGTCTTCAAGCTTCATGGCATGTCGCACTCTATTTTTTCTCATCGCGGCCCAACTTTCACAAGCAATTTTTGGCAAGAACTATTCAATATACAAGGCACCCAATTTCATCTCATTACAACTTATCATCCCTACACTGATGGTCAAACAGAAGTTTTCAACAAGTGTTTGGAAACATATTTGAGGTGTTTTTCCTCAGAAAAGAAAAATCAGTGGGCTCAATGGTTACCCCTAGTTGAATGGTGGTACAACACTTCATACCATATAGCTACATGCATGACTCCTTTTGAAGCAGTATATGGACATAAGCCACCTTCAGTTCTCTCATACTTACCTGGTGTCTCGAAGGTCCAGGTGGTTGACCAAACACTTACAGTTCGAGAGGCTATTCTTCATACCCTCAAAGAGAATTTGGTCATGGCACAAAATCTCATGAAGCAACAAGAAAATCAAGGTCGCTCTGAACGTCAATTTGCAGAAGGGGATCAGGTGTTTCTTCGACTGTAACCTTAAAAGAAAACTTCCCTCAAGGTCAAGCATTGTCAGAAGCTAGCACAAAAATTTTATGATCCTTATACCATTCTCAAGTGTGTGGGTTAAGTAGCCTATCAGTTAGCTTTGCCCAGTCATTTGAAGCTACATCCTGTTTTTCATGTTTCATGCTTAACGAAGGTGATTGGAACTAAGTGCCAAATTCAAACCAACCTTCTCAAGTTAGACAAAAAAGGATCCATTTGGCTACAACCACAAGCAGTTTTGGACCAGCGTGAGCATCACCTGCATCAAAGAACCATCAAGGAAGTGTTAGTCCAGTGGAAAGATACAACTCCAGTAGATGCCACTTGGGAACCAACTACCATTCTGCAACAATTTTCACATCTCAAGCCTTGAGGACAAGGTTGTTTTTTAGTGGGAGGACATGTTAGGGTCCTAACCCGCACATAGGTAGAACAATATATTAGGATGTAATAAAGGTCAATATTAATAAGGCCTTTCAATAAAATAGAATAAGTCGAATGTAAGAAGACCTAATAGAAGCTTCCACTTCTAGAAGGATCTTCCTGTAGATGCTTCTTTTGATAGACATATTTAGTATAAATATGAGTCGAGGGTATGAGAACCCTAGCTTGGATATTATTGTAATAGATCTCTACTCAACTAGAGGTTGTCCCCTCGAAGAGGCCCATGAACATTTCTTTCAGAATCAAAGTGTTATTTTTGTTGTTATTCTTATATCATTTTAGTGTTGTTGTGGTGATTGTTCTGGTTATATTGTTGTTATTCTTCCATTTCTAGCATTTTATTTCTGTTCTGCATACATTTTATATTTGGTATATTACACAGAGGGGTTTGGGTCAGGATTCACTCTGGTGTAAAACATATTTGGAGCCAGGTTTCCTGAATAGTGATACTTGGGGCTATTGGTCTGTTTGGACTGGAGTTTCTAGGGTAAAGGTTCAGCTGGTATGGGTGTTTGTCCCACTGTTACCCTCAGGTTCCAAACTGCAATGTTTGTCGTTTCCTAGGGAAAATTTATTCAACTTTGTCCTCGACAACGGTGCCATAATGTTAGCACTTCGTAAATCTATTTGGCTGATAAACAGACAATGAAGGTAACTTTTTCAACCAACTTTGAGACCCGAAACTAGTCTTTCGTATCTAGAGAGGGCTCTATCAGAAATGGCGCGGTCTCCACACAGGATATGACTTTGGAAACAATGGCTAGATTTAAACACCTTTGAGATAATGGGTTCTAGTTATATTGACACAAGAAAGTAATACTTGGGCTATGGGGTCGGTCTGAGGAAGAGACGGGACAAATGACTCAGTGACTAAACTAGAGAGGATAAGGCTAGGTGAGCAACAACCATCAGTGTAAAACTATAGTCTGTGGTGGGAGAAATTACAGGAAGTAACTTGGGAGCGCCACTGTGGACAAATTCATAGTTAGCTTTAGAGGAAAACGTTTTGTCTAAGTGGAGAAAATAAGGGGCGTTGTACAATGAATCTGCAGGCTCGATAATTCATTATGAAATAGACATAAAGAGTTATGAAATAAATATAACAGGAAATCACATACACAATGAAAGAAGCACAACACATCCAATTGTTACAACTAGAATCTTATCGTCAAGCTACAGGACCTTTGCATTAAATTCTTGTCAAAACTCAAATTTCATACAATAGTTGTTGTCTACCACATTTGCCAACCAACCTGGATTACATAGAAAAGATGAAATATATAAACGAGGGCGCTGCTTGGGCTACCCTATTTTCTAACTACTAACCCTAAACTAGAAAAATTGAGCAAAATGCGCCGAAGACTCTTCGCATGGTATTTTCAAAAAATAGGCAATAATCACACCTTGTCTACTTATTACTGTCTTAAGGTTCGCCACGGGGGTTTGATCATCAGTTAGGTTCTAACGTGAAGAGAAAATGTGTCATTTCATCCCTTTGATCGGCCTTCTTGGAAACTGAGTGTCTGTTAGGCACTTTCTATCTACCATAACAGTTCTGATTTTTTTGTGCATTCATTTGCTGGAGAAATGCGCACGGTAAAAAATTGTCTGATTTCTTTGGCCATTATCAAACTGGTAGGGAACATTTGGGGAATGTATCTTTCAAAACTATCAAGGTTTACCTCATATCCTTCGAATGCGGAAACAAACACTTGTTAAAACTGCCTTTTATGTGCGTTGGCGAGGGCCAAGCGAGTTTCCTTCTCGGTCTCTTCGCATTCCCTGAGATGCCTTGTAATCCTTTCCTCCATTAGTCTCTGCGCTTCATGCGACTGCACAATGTTTTCCTGTGCATTTCTAAGGTTGTTTTTCAACCATGCCACATTCCCTCCGTGACCCTGTGCCACTGACGCTTCTGTGGATTTTGTCACTAGTTGTCGCCTTAACTCTGTGTTCCCCTGATAGAGTTCAACAATAGCCACCTTCACTTGCTTCAGCTGTTGAGATGGAGCTTGCTCATTTTCTCCTGTGACATCCACTTTCCTTATTCTGTTCCTGTCTTTGCGACTCAATTTCCCAGTAGGTTCTAGCCGAATGGCATGTCTGAGTAGTTCTTCAGCTATAAATATTATGTGCAGTTCTTTTGTGATTCGAGCTTTCGTGATATCCTTTTTCTTTCTCGGCCTGCCCCTCCTCTGAGGCATTGGTTTTTGGGAGGAAGGAGCTCCTACTATCTTTCCCTCCTGTGCGAATTTCTCTGCTTCAGATGTTTCATGATTTGATATGGTCTTCTCTACAGGTAAGAGAATATTTTCTTTTATGTTTTTGGGAATGTCTGCCACCGGTGAGAATGAATCCTAGTCCTTTTGGGGCTCAAATATTTTAGTTCTACCTCTCTATGCATCCTTCCCTACACTCTGAGAGGTCACCATGGTGAGACCGAGGAGTATTTTGCGTGCAGTGTATTCAACAAATGCATAGGAGGGAAGGTTATGAACAAGCTGGACTGGCAAGGGGAATTGCGAATAGAGTTTAGGCCTGGTTCTATGACTGTAGAGAATGTTGAGCATCTGATATTTATAAAGAATCAACCAGAAGAAGGAATCATACTGAAGGACAGTGAATTTATGGCGACGAGATGTTCCAAGTTGAGTTGCAAGTTTTCCATGGAAAATCCCCATGTGCAGGATGTAGGTGATAAGACTTGTTGGGCATGCCTAACACGAACATCATGATTTTTCATTCTCTCTTCCTCCATGATGAACCGATAATAACTGTTGTACCTACCAACACGACCTCTATTAACAACTTGACCTGACCTGGGCACATAGATACTGGTTTCTTAAAGAGATTTGACCTTATGGGAAAAGACATGTCCGTACTACGAATGCAATTCTCAACTCTGACACCCCTTCCTATTTCCATGGGCCAACAAGCCACTTGCTGACTTCAACCTCACGGTGCTATGTACCTGACTTCACATGTTTTTGGCATATGGGTGACAACGTGACTCAAAACCGACTCTAAAGAAAAATGGTGGTGCTAACACTCCCCTTGGAACCATGCCTGCATCTTTGTGACCAATGCTCCCCCTGGAACCATGTCTCTATCCTCTGCATCTAATAAATCTCTCACCCTTTGTCATCAATAGAAAATGTATCTTTCCATTTGGTTCTGCTCCCCCTAACTGACTCATATGATCTCCCAACTTGAACTGTCCTCTTTATGGTGCTTCCTCATGTACATATAAGACATATAAGATAAGAATTCAAAAGAATTCATTTTGGAATAGAAATAACTCTGAGTCTCGGGCGAAGATACTCAAAGGCTTCCTGTGGAATTGGTTTTGTAAATATGTCTACCACTTGTTCTCTTGTGCCCACATATTCAACTCTGATGTTCTTTTATGCAACTTGTTCATGTAGAAAGTGATACTTGATTGGAATGTGCTTCATCTTGGAGTGCATCATTGGGTTCTTTTATATATTGATGGCACTTGTATTATCACAATAGATTGGAATTGGCTCATCATACTCAACCTGTATATCTGTCAGAGTTTGATTCATCCATAGAACTTGTGTACAACATGTTGTTGCTACAATATACTATGTCTCGGTAGTAGATAAGGATACTAATGATTGTTTCTTTCTTAGCCATGATACTAAACACTCACCCAAGTAGAACGTTGCTCCACTGGTGCTTCATCGGTCATCAATGCAACCTACCCAATCTGCATCTGTGTAGGCAATAAGTGATAGATCCTTTCCTTGTGGATACCATAATCCAAACTCTTTTGTTCCTTTGAGATATCTAAAAATCCTCTTCACTTCTAATACATGTGATTCCTTTAGTGTTGCTTGAAATCGTGCCACCTGTCCAACTGCCTACATTACATCTGGTCTATATGCTATCACATATAGTAGACTACCAATCATTGACCTGTATTGCCTCTGATATCTATACTTTGAATCATCATCTTTTCTCAACTTGCAAATGGTTTGCATGGGAGTGATAACTGGTTTGCAATCTTCCATTCCGAACCTCTTAAGCATTTCTCTAATATACTTGGTTTGAGAAATAAAAATTCCTTGGTTGCTTTGACTTATCTGAATACTCAGAAAGAAGGATAGTTCTCCAAGTAATGACATTTCAAATTCATTTTGCATGCCCTTTGAAAATTTATGTCTTAACCTGTCATCGGTACTTCCAAAAATAATATCATCAACATAAACTTCAATTAATAAAATAATGTCTTGAGTTACCTTGATGTAGAGGTTGTTTTCTTCGCTTCCTTTTCTGAACCTTGCCTGCTATAGATATTTATCCAGTATAGAGTACCTTCCTCTAGGAGCTTGTTTTAGACCATACAAGGCCTTCTTTAATTTACATACATAATCTGCGTTCTTTGACAACTGAAATCCTTCTGATTGGTCAATGTAGACTTCTTCTTCAAGTTCCCCATTTAGAAAAGATGATTTTATGTCCATCTGATACACTTTAATTATTTTGTAGCATGCATAAGCTAAAAGCAATCAGATTTCTTCCATTCTGGCAACTGGGGAAAATGTCTCTTCAAAGTCGATTCCTTCAACCTGTGCATATCCTTTACATACCAATCTAGCTTTGTTCCTTGTGACCTGTCCAAATTCATTGAATTTATTACTGTATACCCACTTTGTGTTGATCACATTCTTATCCTTTGGTCTTGGAACCAATTCCCAAGTGTCATTTTTCTCTATTTGATCCAATTCTTCATCCATGGCCTTATTCCAAAATTCATCCTTGCTAGCCTCTTCAAAACAGGTTGGTTCAATCATAAATGAGAGTGCTAGGTGTGTTTGTTCTCGTGAGCAGATTCTTCTTCTAGTCTCAACTCTTTCATCTTTTTTTTTGATAATCTAATCTGAAGGATGATTCTTCTGTACTCGTCTTCTAGGTGTCCTTGGAGGCACTTGCCGAGCTTTCTCTTCTTCTTCTTTCGGATCCTATTCATCTTTCCCTTCTACTTATTTTTCATCTTATTCTTCTTCTTCTTCATAAATATGTTCCATCGATTCATTTTCTTCTTCCTTTAATTCTTGTCTACTTGTTTCATCAATTGTTACGTTGATGTTTTCCACAACTTTGTTCAATCTCAGGTTGGAACACTTGTATTCTTTCCTTGTAATTGAGTAACCAACAAGTACTCATTTGTCCACACGAAAGTCAAACTTTCCCATTCTTTCATCTTCTCTTTTTATGTAGCATTTGCTTCCAAAAAATATGAAGTTCTTCACATTTTTTGGTCTTCCTTTCCATAGCTCGTAGGTATTTTTGTCAGTGTTGTTTCTGAGCATTAATTTTTTTTGAATGTGAACTGATGTATGCACTGCATGTGTCCAAAAAAATATCTATCAATTTGGAATCCATTAGCATTGTTCGAGCCATTTCTTGTGTAATTATCATCCATTATGATAATGTTCCTTTGTCTCAGAACCAGTCTTTGAACCAATCTATGAATCCATGCTCTCATCCACTGTCATATATCTGTCTAAAACTGCTAAGTGTTCTTATGAATCCATTCTCTCGTCCACTGTCATATATTTTTCTAAACCTGCTAAGTGTTCTTATGAATCCATCTCTATCCATACTTTCCAAGACTCTACTTGCATAATTGCCCATAATGATGACCCATTTATCACTATACTATCATGAAGTCTTGATTAATCTATCAAACTGTACTTCTACTAACTGACTACTCTGAATATGTTTTCTCAAACTCTACAAGCTGCTCGAAGGATGGTTCTTTGGTCTGTCACATCTATCGCATAGACTCCCCCTGTCTAATATTCATATTACCTGGGATTCTCTAAGACAGATGGCTCAGAACAATTCCTACTCTGATGTGTATTCATCATCATATTCATTGGTAGATTCATTATCTCTATGAGCTCTGACTTCTTTCTTTCTGTTTGTGGATTCATCTTTCACTACAATTCCTAAAAGTACAATCTCTTGAACCTGTTCCTTATTTACTTGTCCTTCCTTTCTTTCAGTTATTTTCCAAACCTTTTTGTATTTGACATCTTTCTTTTTCTCTATAGAATTTTCTTCATCTCGTTTTATTTCCAATCTTGCAATCTTTGGTACCTGGTCTTTGTTCACTTGTTATTCCTTTTTTCTTATCCATACTTTCTTATATCTGATATCATTTTTCTCTTTCATGGAAGTATCTATCATGCTTCTACAATCAATGGTTATGTGCCCATAGTTATGACATTTGTAATACTCAATGTTACGTGTGGCCACATACGCACTTCTTTCTTGAACATTTATTTTATAATCCCTCCAATGTGCAACCTTATGTCCAAAATTAGTACAATAAAAACAATGACCATAAAAGAAATTTGCATACATGGGAGTGATTGATCCTCTTTGTGGTGTAGTCTTTCTGAATTTATGCTTTGATTGATCATGATCATGACTGAAGCTTCTTTGTGGCTTGAACACAGATGGTTTTCATGAAGATGTATCTTCAATAGTTTTCTTAGATTCTAGTTGACCATGATTCCTTCCTTTCAGTACTTCTGCATAACGCTTTCTATTTTCTTCATTCTTCTTTTATAGCAACCTAGAGTTCTTATCTTCATTCTCTGTAACTCATGTGGATGTTTTTGTCTCTTCAACGTTCTTTTTTATCTTGACAATTTTACTTTTCAATGTGACAAATTCTTCTTCAAGCTTCTCAACCTCTTCTTCTTTCTTTAATATCTGAGACTTCATGACTTCTTTTGTTCTCTTTGCTTCTTCAAGCTGAATTTTTAATGTGATTATTTCTTCTTCAAGTACTTTCTCTTCTTGACCAAATGCTGACTCAAGTTGTTTTAGATCGTTATTTCTTTCCTTAATATGATCTGTCAATATATTCTCTCTCATTTATGCTTCGTCCTTCTATGTTGTTATGTTGGCTTCCAAACACTGCTTTTGATATTCAATATTTTCTTCAATCTTTCTGGCTTCTTCTAGCCGAGTTCTTAATTTCTCGATGATCTGTTGAGATTCTTCAAAAATGTGAACACTTTCCTTTTGTTTCATCAACTTTTTCTTGAGTGACTTGTTTTCTTCTCTTAGTTCATCTAAAGCACTAATCAATTATGCCTCATAATTGTCTTCTTTTTCAATTTGTTTTTTTTGTCTCATTTCCTTCATGGAATTCTATTTCAAGATGTCTGTGTTTTTCACAATTAAAGCAAAGCAACATACCTCTATTGATTATGTACTCTTCATCTTCTGAATTTGTTTGACATGCTGAACATATTTATTCTTGATCTGTACCTTCATCTTCTTTGGAATTTTATGAATCTGTGATGGGTGAATAATATATGTCATGTAACTTATCCCAAAGTTCTTTGGCTCATGAATATTTACCAACCTTTTCTCTTACCGTATTAGGTAATCCTTCCTAGACGAAATCCATTGTTATTTTTTTATTCTTCTTCAATTCCTTCTTGGCTCCAGTCTTTGCCCTTTTTGAACTATCATATCTTGTAACGACTGATAGCCAAATATAATTCCCCTGTGCCTGTAAAAATACTTTCGTCCTTATGTTCCACATCTCTATACCATTCTGTCCATTAAACAGTGGTACTCCATTCTCAGAATAATCCATGATATCCTTCCAGTGGTTAAATTGTTTCCTGAAGGAACCTACTCTGATACCAATTGTTGGATTACTGAGAGGGGGGGTGAACCAGTAATAGAACAATTCAATCCTTTTTAACCACAATATGCAAGTGTTATATCAATGTAGCATTATCATCCAATAGTTGTAGAGTAAATAAGCAATGAAAAAATGAACAATCATACACATACATAGTACACCAATGTTTTTACGTGGAAACCCAAAGTGGGAGAAAACCACATAATGCTTTTTCTTATATGTCTTTAAGAATTACATTCATTGGAAGCACCAACTTCCTTTTTTTTCCATTTGCAACTGGAAGGAGGCTACAACCCCCTAATTTCTCAGGCTACAACCTGAGGGAAGATCCAAATCCCCAATTATTTGGCTACAACCAGAAGGAGGCTACGACCCCCTATGTTCTTCAGCTACAACTAGAAGGTGGCTACAACCACCTGTCCTTGCCTCGTCCAACCGCCCTGACGTATAAGTAGAATGATGGACCCACTGTCACACTATCACTGTGAGATATATTGTTGTAAACCTATACCAATCAACCTACACCAATCAACCTGTACTAATAACCTGAACCATGCATCAACCATTCATCAACCTATACATCAACCTATAATCAACCTGTACCTCAACCTGTACCATAAACAAGTGCATCAACCATGCACCAACCTGTACCAAACAAATTGTAATCAACTTGTACCATAAACAAGTGTATAAACCATGCACCAACCTGTACCTCATACTGCAAACCTTCCTTAACTTTAACAACAAAAGAATAGAATTTTCATCAAACTTTACTTTAGTCTCACATGACTAGTTTTGGATTAGTCAACAACCCTAACTTGAAATAATCATAAATATGTACATGTAATGAATAAAGATATGAAAATAGTATAAAATGTTCTTCAGTTTGTTTTATGCAATTCCTCGAGGTTTCACTACTTGGAACCTCTAAGAAAAGGAGTTATAGAAAAAATGGCATACCTTGTTGAATTCTGGCCTATTCTAGAGAGCCAACTTGTAGAGCATACCCCGCACAAAATATTTGTTGTATGGATCTGAAAATTTCACACAAAATACTATAGACTGCACTCTAACCAACACATTTGGTATTACTAAATTTGGATCTGTTATGAAGAAGTTATGACACTTTTACCTAAAACACCTGTTTTAGACTAGCTTCAGGACTAGCCACAAACCCTATTTTCCACAGAGTGTAACTCCAAAAATACAATGACCCACAAGCTGAAATTCGTACAAAAACTACTTGGATATGTTTCCTCAATGGCCTCCCAATTTCACGGATTGAATCATTCTACAAAAAACATTATTGTGAAAATGGTGAGATGACCTGTAAATAACATACCTTAGAAAGCATCATCAAAAAAAATTATCCTCCCTTGAATTTTGGCCTTTTTTACTTCACCTTGACTCTAGAATTCGGCTTAGATATCCTTTTGTTACCTCAGTCACCTATAGATATTCAATATGCTCAAGTGTAATTAAAATAAGAGAACCTTGCCTCTTATTTATACTTTCCAAGTAGCTTCCTTAGAAGCATCTTCTAGGCCACTTTGTCCACATAGTTACTTATGTCCAACTTTGCCCAGTTTGCCACTTTTCCATGTATCCAATATCCACTTGACCACTTAACCCATTTTCCTCATTTTAGGGTTAACCTTCTTATAACCACTTTCCATAATTAAAACTTTCTCCATTTACTTTATTATTTAAATAATCCTCCTTGACTTTGTCACTTCACTTTATTATTTAAATAATCCTCTTTGACTTTGTCACTTCACTTTAATATTTAAATAGTTTTGTTTGACTTTGTCACTTCACTTTATAATTTAAATAATACTCTTTGACTTTGTCACTTCACTTTATTATTTAAATAGTTTCTTCTTTGCAAGCACTTTGACTTCTTTGACATTTTGGGGCTTCAAACCAATCATATGAGGGTCCTTCAACTTCGTAAGTCCATAAATCTCAAACCGTGAGGAGTTATGTGATGTTCCACATACCATTGGAAATGGCATGACATGTACTATCCATCTAGAATAGTCTTACATGCAAATATATCAAAACTCATACCATTATACATCAAACAAACTTGGGTCCATTACCCAAACCTTTGTGCTACCAGAATTCACTATTGGACTTTCTTCAAGGGTTGACATCAATGAAAACCAACCCAATTAATCAACACTCTCCTCTATTTTTATTGGCTTCTAGTGTATGTAAGGGTATTTCCTAGGATCCATGAGAAACTATATTTTTTACTTTCAAATTTTAGTAGTAAGGAGAGAATGGTATAAGTTTCGATGTCTATGTAAAGGTCTTTGCTAGGGTCTATGAGCAACTATTTTTTTACTACATATTTCACTAAAACATAGATAATGATGCAAGTTTTGATTTCTCCAAGTTTACCATCTCATGGTCATGGATAGGGATACTAGGTTCAGGCAGAGTGGGTGATAAGTGTGATGCCCATGCTTATGTGGCTTGTGTATGATTTTCATTAGTTTTGTTAACATTAGATTTGTCATAACATTTTTATATTCTTTTAACATTCAATAAGAATATACTAAAATATATAAGTAGTAGATAAAAAATCACAAGAAGACACAAATATTTATCCTAGGAAAACCCCAAATTCGGGGAAAAGCCCAGCCAACTTTTCTTAGAGAGAATATTTCCAATACAACCATTAACAAGCTCTATTCACAAGAGTGAATCAACAATTAAGAAACCCTGATAACAAATATTTATCTCTTATTCTTTTAAAACCAGAGCAAGGGTAGACAACTGAGTAGCACCACAGAACTGGCGCAAGATAGGTGCATCACTAGAGCAAGATAACGCACCACAGAACTGGCACAACTAGAAATTGGTAACTGCAACTTCAACCATAACTGAAACTAGCATGAAGCAATTGGGAAACACCATACAACCTTAGCACAACTCTTCCATAGGTATCATATAAGAGAAACCACCAAGGGCCACCAAGGATATCCTTCCCCAAGTAGGGCTCACTCTCCAAGAGAACCAAAAATAGTGAAACTATTGCAACTTCCTAGTGCACACTACAGAAGGAAAATTGTGTGTCTATACAAATGAAATGATCCAACCCTATATTTATACTAATATAGGAACATGTCTCGAGCCAAATTCGTATTCTGGGTCTTCACATTTACTTTATTATTTATGTGGGTCGATTTCTATTCCTGGAAATTATATTTCCACTTTAATTATTTCCTGTGGGACGACTTCTCTTCTTGGAAATTATATTTCCACTTTAATTATTTCCTGTAGGTTCACTTCTCTTCTGTGGTATTCTATTTCACTTTATTCTTTTCTGGGGTGTTCTTCAACTGTTCAATGGTCTTCCTTTGACTTCTTGGAATATTCTTCTTCTCTAAGAAAATTTTTCTTGGAGGGAATACCTCCCACAACTACCAAAACACTAACACTCTCTCTTAGCTAGGGAGGTATTCTTCCATGATGTTTTTCTTCTAGTAGTCCAATGACTACATTGCAATCAACTAGTAGCACCAAGGCTACCACCATGCCATCAGTAGCTGAAAACTTCTTCCATAGTCTCTACGACTATGTTGTAATCAACTACTAGCACACAAATACTACCATGCAGTCCAATAGTACACAACTACTGCAATAGTCTCCACCACTATGTACCAATCAACTAGTGGCACACAACTACTACCATGTTGTCCATTAGTACACAACTACTGCAATAGTCTCCATGACTGTGTAGCAATCAAATAGTATCACATAGCTACTACCATGTTATCCAGTAGTGCACAACTACTACAATACTCTCCATGACTATGTACCAATCAACTAGTAGCACACAACTACTACCATGTAGCCCAGTAGTACACAACTATTGTCATAGTCTTCATGACTATGTTGCGATGTTTCTCCTCTACCAATAATCTTATTCACACCTAGCCACCTCACATGGCTTAGGAAAGACTACCACCATAACCCCATTCACACCTAGCCACTTCACATGGCTTAGGCAAGGCTATCCCAACGTTCAAGACCATGCTACAAGTCTTATTCACACCTAGCCACCTCATATGTCATAGGCAAGACTTGCACCAAGATGTAATGTTTCTCCTCTCCTAGTAGTCTTATTAACACCTAGCCACCTCACATGGCTTAGGAAAGACTACGATCATATCTCCAAGGCTACGCCATTGTCCAATACCATGATACAAGTCTTATTACACCTAACCACCTCACATGAAGTAGGAAATATTTGTACTAGGCTATACATTACTCCCTTAGTCACCTCACATGACTGATCTGGGAAACCCTTGGCCAAAGGGGAAGCCCATTGGAGGAAAAAAATCACACCTCCCTCTCAATGAGGGTGGACATTCTGGATCACGCCAAGCTTGTCTCTAAAGTAATCATACTTCACTCTAGACAGAGGCTTGGTGAGAATGTTTGCTATCTACTCATTTTTGGATATGTACCAGAGAACCACAACTTCTTTATGCACCATGTCTCGGATGTAATGGTATTTTATCTCTATATGTTTCGACTTGTCATGAAAGGTATGAGTCTCTAAAAGATTTATGCAACTTTGATTACCACAATGCATCAAAGTTGGCTCCAAATCTAGATCAAATAAACCTGCAAGCAATTTCTGAAGCCACACCGCTTCACGGCTTACAACACTAGATAAAATATACTCTTCCTCTATTGTATTGAGTTCCACTAGCGTATGTTTCTTTGTCAACCATGAGATCATACATGATCTCAAACTGAATCAACACCCTGATATTATTTTTCGATCCACTGTACTCCCCACTCAGTCAGAGTCTATATAACCTTGCAACTTCACTTATCCATCTGAGACATATCTAAGTCCATATTCAACTGTACCATGCATGTACCTCAACAATGTTTTTCTACTATCCAATGTACATGTCTAGGATCAACCATGTACTGGCTCAAATTTTTCACTGCAAATTATATGTTCGTCCCAGTGTTAACCAAGTACATCAAGGATTCGATCAATTATCTTTACATTGTGAGATCAACCAAATATGAAGATAAATCACTCAATAGCTTCAAATTCATAACCATAGGTGTGGATGAGGATCTCAATTGTATATTTTCCTTGGCTAAGGAAAATCTCATATGGCCTCTGCCACACCTCTAGTCCCATCAAATCCAGATCCTTCATTTAGAACTCTGAAGTGATTTCCTTCTTACACCCATCTATGAGCTTCTCATCCCCTATAAGAAACAAGTCATCCAATATCAAGGGGAAACCATCCCCAATATCATCAAATAATTGTTTGTTATGGAATACCATGCCTTGGGTGCCTGCTTAAGCCCATACAAGCTTTCTTCAATTTGTAGACATGAGAGTCCTTCTCATGTATCTTATGGTTTCTCTATGTACACTTCTTCTGGATATTGGAGAAAGTGTCTCATCATAATCTTCTCCTTCTTTATGGGAGAATATTCTAGCCAAAAATATCTCTTTGTACTTCTTTATGCTGCCATCTACAACATACTTGATCTTGTAGATCCACTTGGAAATCACCACTGACTTCCCTCCGAAACAAATTTCTACACATCATCATAGAATCCTTCCACACTTGTTTCTCTGCATCATCCTCGTAAGTGGAAGGTTATGTATCCATGATATTCCTCATCAGTTCCACATAGCTGGAAAACTTGTGTGGTCTCTTGATCTCTCTAGAAATGAGGAAAAATCCATATCCCAGTACTTCTGACTGACTACCTCCTTTGTCACTGTAGCAAATTCTACTGAAACAAGGGAATCCTCCCAAGAGATCTCATATCTCCTCGAAGTATCTGAATCTTCAATCTATCATCCTCAACTCATGGCACATGTCTGTCAGTCCTGGAAGACATCTCTATCTCCCACCTGAATATGAGGGGGAACTTCCTCTGAATGATCTAGTCTTCCTCTGAGTCAACTGATTCGCTCTGAGACTAGACTCACTCTAAGTCTGCATGCTCCCTCTGAAGTTTGACTCCCTCTGAGTCTTTATAATCTCCAAATCCATCTGCTCCCTCTACATCTGCTGACCTCCTCTAAAGTATGATATCCTATGGATTGTACTGGGAGGTTGCTCCTCCCTATTGGATCCTGAGGGATGACTCCCTATGAAATATGGCTCCTTCTAAGATGGTACTTGCTAGAGCCACATGCCTCACCATTGGTGAATCCATCTGCTCCTCCTCATGATATGGCTCATCAATGCCATATATCTACAAAGTATCACGGGACCATGTTGGTCTCTTCCTAGTCGTTGTAATGATTCTGGGTATGTCATTTTGGCTTTACTAACTCTTCCTAATGATATAAAGAGTGATCAACTGAACTAGAGGGATCTGTAGAGTCATATTTGAATCCTTCTTCTCCTTAAAATCAATCTCCATATGAGATACTTTGTATCCCACAAAAGTACCCTTCTTTCCAGATGGTTCTGAATTCGTCCTCTTCTTTTTTGGTACATGAATGTATATTGTCATGTATACAACTTCTTTTCTGGATAGGATGCTCCATATGTCAAACTAGAGACCATCTAATCTGTTTCCTCCTACAACTGTCATTATAGCTCCCTCTCAAAGCTATCACTTGTGACCTTCCCGGAACAAGAGCAACAACAAGGGAAAATAGCATAAAAGAACAATATCCTTATGATAAGAACAATAATAAAAAAAGAACGAGAACAATCGTCACATTCACTCCTTCTCAGATCTATCACCTATGAGCTTCCTGATACAAGAGCCAAAACAAAATACAATAAAAATAAATAAGAACAACACTCTTCAACACTCTTCCAGTGTTGTGACCAATCATTCCTCCATAGTAACCTATTGGGAACAAGAAACAAGAACAACAACATCTCCATGGTAACCTCCATGGAATTTACAAGATAACCTGCCTGGGACAAAGTCAACAACCAACAACATCTCCTAGAAGAGATCAATTTCATTTTGTAAATAAGTGCATCATTAGTACATGATGATCATTTTAATAACAATATTAAAGTGTCACTAAACATTTGATAGCAATAGCAGTAATAGAATTCTAAATATTGTTATTCTAGTTAAAACACTTACTTAGGTGGAAATACCTAGAGTCTCGTTGTTTCTTTTCCCATTTGAGTTGTTTTATATTGTAGGATACATTGTCACTGTTGCCTCCAACTCTTGGGCTTCATCTGAGCGCACTAGATCTAAGATCCCTTCGGATCTACTTTCACTACTTGGATAAATTTCCTTTTGTCAAGTGTACATATCCTACAAACACCCTCATCTTATATACAAGTTCACCATCTAGCTTTGTCTTCTAATTTGTTACATTACATCAACAGCAAGAAAAAGTTAAAAATCTGAATCAGAAAGTTCAATGTCCAGGAAAATGTCAACAAGCCTAAAACCCTAAAAATTCAATTTTGAAGGAAAGTCAATCTAAGAGATGTAGCAAGTGTGATAGAGAAAGGTGAGTTGATCTATGATAGAATTTTTCCCAACAAATTTATAATAAGTGCTCAACAAACTTGACAATTTTAGGTCTGTGCAGCGGGAAACTACAGTGGCAAATCTCACGATCTTCCTTCCAATGATTAGACTGTTTTGAAGGAAAAATTATTTGATACCATGTCCGATTTTCATTAGTTTTGTTAAAATTAGATTTACCATAGCATTTTTATCTTCTTTTAACATTCAATAAGCATATATTGAAAAACAAAAGTAGCAGATAAACAAGCACAACAAGACACAAAGATTTATCCTGGGAAAACCCCACACTCAAGGAAAAACACAACCAACTTTTCTTAGAGAGAATCTTTCCAATACGACCATGAACAAGCACTATTCACAAGAGAAAATCAACAATGAAGAAATCCTAATAAAAAATACTTATCTCTTCTTCTTTTCAAACCCTAGCGAGGGTTGACAACTGAGTAGCACCACAGAACTGGTGCAAGATAGGCACATCACTAGAGAAAGATAGTGCACCACAAAACTGACTCAAGTGGAAATCCATAACTACAAATGCAGCTGTAACTTCAACTGCAACCGACTCAAAGAAATTGGGAAACACCATACAACCTTAGCGCAAATCGTACAGATGTAGCACATAAGAGAAACCACCAAGAGCCACCAAGAATATCCTTCCCCAAGTAGGGTGCACTCTCCAAGAGAACCAGAAACTAGAAATAGTGAAACTACTGCAATTGTAGCTACAACTTGTTGATTATTTGTGTTGGTTGTCATTGATGTGAACCCTTGAAGAAATTCTGATAGAGAATTTCAGTAGCACAAAGGCTTGGGTAATGGACCCAAGTTTGTTTGATGTATAATGGTATGCATTTTAATATATTTGAAGGTAATAATATTCTAGATGGATAG
>ML843563.1:0-13440 GCA_009831015.1 Picea engelmannii
AAAAATTGCACCTGTTCTCAGAGTTGTTGTCGTAACGAGGAGGTTGTTACAGTATTTGTCATGAAAGGTGTATGTATTTCTCTCCAACCATATGTTAGACCATACTATGTTATCAAAAAGAATAAAGAAAATGACCATCTTACTTAATAATGTTTTATGGTGTTATTTTTTGATTAAATAAAAATTAAAGATATATAAATAAATAAGATAAAAAATATATATTCTTTTATTAAATTTTATTAGTTTTTTTTCAATTAAATAAAATATATGAGAAATATAAAGGAAACAATTATGTTAATCATTTTTTAAATAAATAAAAAATCATAATAGAAAATGAAAAAAATGAGTTTAATTAATAATGTTTTATAAGAAACACTTCTCTTTGGTTTTGAATGGGAATAATACTTTTCTTCGGTTTTGAAATTATATCTCTGTGGTTTTGAATGAGAATAATACTTATCTGTAGTTTTGAACTAAAATAATACTTCTCTGTGGTTTTGAAATTATATCCCTGCGCTTTTGAATGAGAATAATACTTCTCTGTTGTTTTGAAGGAGATGTTTTATTTCTAACATTATATCTATGGTTTTGAATGAGAATAATACTTCTCTTTGGTTTTTACCTTTTTTAACCAGAATAATCTTCGTAGTTTCTCTCAGTTTCTCCATAACTTCTCTGTGGTTTTCGAAAATTATTTTTGCCTTCTTCAACCATTTAAGCAATTGGACATGTGAAATGAGGCGAGTCACTTTTTACTTAGATTCAATTTTAATTTAAAATATATTTATAATCTATTAAATTAAACAGATTTAAATGTATTTTATTTATTTTTTTATTTTAAGTTTCACAAGTAAAAGTTGATTTGAGAGATAAAGACAATCCAAAATAATAATTGTTACATTTTGTTTTCTCTTCTTTTCAATATGAGCACTCCACCACCTATTCCAAAAACTCATCCTAATAGGGGAAGGCCCCCCAAAATCACCCTAGAGATCTATTACAATTATATGGAATCCGTAGAAAAAGGAGAGAAGAGAGAAATTCCAAAATCCAAATAGAGTTAGAAACATTAGAAAAATAGAGTGAAGAAAGAGACATAAAACTCCAAATAGAGCTAGAGGTGATGATTGATAAAAAAAATTAAAGACACCATTCAAACTCAAATTGTAACGACCCTCCGTTACGCCTAAGAAAAAGCGAAGCACAAAAGGTAATTTTTTTAAGCATTAGGAATTTGCATCAACATATAATTCAACAACACATAATTAAAGGAATTAAAATTGTCTCATCATCATAATAAAGTAACGTCGCAACTGACACATCAATATATTTAGTAACAACATATAATTAACACATCATCATAATTGAGTAATGACCAAAAAATCAAAAGCATCATGAATGGCGATGCAAAATCGACTCATCACGATAAACTAGAATCATCAGTACTTTTAAATATCTCAACTCATCACATAAAGATAATCATCAAATAACAAAAGGATAACACGAGATAACAAAATGATAACATAATTATCATCAGGATAACATAATAATGACATAAAGATACTACCCGCCCAACCTACCTTGCAAGGTTAGGACCTCCATGACACATAAGAAATGCTCAAGCCTTTGATCCAATTGATTTTGACCATTTAAGGTCTCATGGATGGCGATTATTCTAAGGAACAAGGAGGTGTCTAATTCCCATATCCCAACATAATCCGCAATCCAAACTAGCTCATCAATCTCATCTAAGAATCAGTTACTCATCCCAGTGCAAATAATAATCTACTCTACTTAATAAATCTTCAAGCAACATTGAGTGTAAATGAGTAAGAGGATTTTACATAAATAATAATAACCCAAAGAGCATAAATAAATATTAGTCTCGTGTAAATCAACTATGCATCTTCATATTAAGGAATATCTTCTAAGAATACATAACAGGAATCTAAGGGCTAAAATCATACATTCATTTGCAAGATACCACAAGAAGATCAATCTTCTTAAGAACTACATTAAATTTATATGCTACCTTGCATTATGCATCCAATTTATAAAACAAAAACCACCAATCATAATATCAATTAATAAGAATTCTACTGCTGGCATATCCATTTAAAATAACTAAGGGGTTCAATCATAGCAAGAAACATGGAAAGATTCCAAGACTACCTTACATTTCCATTGCAAGAAACTATAAGAAGTCAACCCATAATTAAGAATGAGATAAGATAAATTATATTTTATCTTGCATATCCATATATAAGGACAATTAAAGAAAATCAAGTTTTACTTTAACAACAAGAATAAAGAACCGGATATTGACTTAAAAACCAATTAAAAAAACCAAGGGAATACCCAACAATAATATAAGAAACCAATGTCAACTTACAACTCCATTCAAGGGCATTAAGAAAGACTAGGTCTTATTTCAACCATACGTAAGAATGCAATTGCTATCTTAAAAATTATTTGGAGGAGTGAAGGAAAGACCAACCATAATAAGTAACAAATATAAGTCAACTACCTACGTATCCATTTGAGAATTAAGAAAATAAAGTCTTATTAAACCATAAACAATAAATCACATGCTAACTTATAAATCTATTTAAAATTTTAGGAAGACCAATCTTAATTGACCAAAGATAATTAATATTGACAGGCTAAATCACATGTCCAAAGTAAGGAATAAGAAGGAGTTCCATAATCTATCCTAGCCCCATATTTGGTGTGCATAAAAATATGAAATTCATTACAGACCCTTGTCTGGCCCTCCATCCGACACTTAATCCAGTCCTCCATCCAAAACTTAATCCGATCCTCCATCTGACACTTAACTTCTAAAAATTGTGATTAATTTTAAGTGCAACAAAAATGATTTTTATTAAGTATAGCTTAGAGGAAGGGACAATAATTAATGCAGGGTATGTCAATAAGTGGAAATGACGGGTAAGAGGTGAGTGATCGTGTATACTTTCAGCCAATCAATAGTTCAACTCACTCTTCATGGTTTTAACCCTACGATGTTGCCACTGGTTTAAAACATGGAAATCAATACAAAACAATTAACTGGAAAAAGAGAAACCAGACACGAATAGGTTATTTGACACTGTAATATCAAGATAGACGTTTTTGATATGAAACTTAATCTGAAACCTGTTCCTACCCTTGATTTGGACCTTGACCTAAACCTGATCTGGCCCTTGATCTGGACCTTAAAACGACAAAATTTATGAAAAAATCGAATTAAATTTACAGGAAGCAAATAGAGTTCATGAATTATTAAGCTTAAGGAAGGGTCATTAAATTAACAACATAAGTGCTTAGGAAAGTCATTTATTTGTCACAGCCTCAATATCATTTTCGAATTTAAATCCTATCATACAAGATCTTTTAAAATTTTCACTCTTCAAATTGTACAGGTCGCATTTCCAGAACAATCAATAATATTAACTACAAGACTTCAACCTCCTACACTGAATGAATAGGACACAAAAATTGAGATTTATAAAAGAAAAATCAAAGATTCAGGAAGAGGAAAAGCTATCACTCAATTGGTAAATTTTGGGTTATTCAAAGGATGACAACGAACTCAGAGTTTAAAATTTAGAGTGCCTACACAGTGAAATATGTGTGAGATACAAATTTGTTTTGGGTAACTGATTGGTCAAGACAATAAACTTTAAATTATATATAGTAATCAAGGAAGTGAACATAAGAAGGTTCGATGTTCTAAGAAGTGGAAGTTACAAAGATCATAATATTTTCCAAATTTCATTGCCTTAAATTTGCAGTGATAAAGATCTTAGACTGTTGATTGATTGGAAACAATAAAAAGAACTATAAATTGGTACCATCATTTGAATTAGAAGTGGTTATAGAGCCTCCACAAAATTCTCATTCTAGGAAAAATTTTAACCACTACAAAGTGAAAATGGATCTACCAATTCGATTTGAGAAAGAGGTTTAACAAAAAAATAATTAAAAATTATGACGACACTGTAAACAAAGTTTTGTTCCTAGAAATTGAAATTTGAATCAGTAATCACAAGGGTTAATCATTTCTTCATGGTTTTTCCCAAACACAACCATATAAATACACAATCTTCTCCACATGCAACATGAGACATTTCTGCATAAATCACATCTATAAAAATAATATATTAATTATAACTATGGTATGCAATCACTGGAAGCAACTACGAAATTAACATTTTGTATGTATATATCCTCACAACCATTAATCATTTTGAGAAATCAAGATGGCGACAATTTTCATAAATTTATCTTCTAGATTTCAATAAAATCTTTCAAGGACTTGTCCAATCAAGTTTATAAATACAATCAATTTATGGAGAAATTACACGAACTCTATTATACATATTAAAATTTAATACAATTTCAAATCTTAGAATAAAAGTACCGTAACCGACGACAAAGGAATATGAAGATTTTCTTTTGCAATGGCGCTCCTTCCAGCTCCATGCTTGGTAATCGTGAAGACTTCAGCGGTACCTCCCAACCAACGCTAGGGGTACTCTTCTTTCTCCTTGTCCCCCCGAGCCGCAAAGGGGCTACAAATAAACACAACCATAATACTCTATCTCTCGGCTCACCTCGCAAGGTCAAGCTACCACTCTCTATTCAAGCTGGGTATCTGAACTCCCACAAGAAAAATTAGTCAAAGAAATTCCAACAGAATAACCTTATGCATACCAGTCGTCCCCATTCCTCCTCTCAGCCATTTCCTTTATAGAATTTTCTTAGTGACAACTTTCCATTTTCACATTTAATTTATTTTTAATAATTTAATTAGGAATTTTTTTCTCCATACACTTGTCACCCATTCCCTTAGTTGTACCAATAAATCCACCATTTAATTTAATTTAATGTCAATTTTCATTACCCATTCTAAAATAGCTCCTAAAATTACTCCTAGTTGTCCCTTTATTTCCTCTATTTCCCTTTTAATGACAGATGTTTTTCTAAAACATAGTCATGTTTAATTTAGGAAAGTTCTTTAGTTAGACTAGACTAGATACATTTCTATGCTTACACATTTATGCTTTATTTCTTTCTCAACTAAAATTCTAAATTAGTATTTACTTACACAAGTGTATTAATCATTCCTTAGGATTTATTTTTATTTTCATTTATTCTTAATTTGATTTATTTCATCCCCTCATCATTTAATTCAAAATTTTTAGTTTTTAGTCTTCTCACTCACTTAGACTTAGGCTTAGTTAAATATTTATTTTTGAATGCCTAGAACCTTAGGGATTATGATTAATCATTTTATTATTTAGTTAATTCATTAATCAATTAACTAATTCGGTAGGTGCTGAAGGTTTTAAGGTTGAATGTTCACTCAAGTTTTCTAGGCCACCTAGATTCATTGACTCGTTCTTTTTTTCTTTAAACCGCGACATGCCCTTCAACACGCACTCTGTGCTCCAAGGTTGCCACCTGAATTTCATTCAATTTTAATTATGCGACATGCCCTTCAAGAAGCACTACGTTCTCTAAGGGTACCACTCTCCTTTGACTCAATTTTAATTACGTGACATGCCCTTCAAGATGCACTACGTGGTACAAGAGTGCCACTCGTCTTTGACTGGTTTTGGTAGTTGTCCAACCCTTGGAGTCAATACTCCATTCATGTGACCTTGTGAGACACTAAGGGCCTCTAAGGAATAAGGGACATGCCTTATTGCACGCCCCTTAGAATATTCATGAGTGACTGTCTCAAATCTTCCCTCACGACATCATGGATCTCTATAACTAGGTAATCATTAACCTAAAATTCGAGCCATGGTGGGAGTGCTAGTAGATTGTGACAGGGTTGTTGCCACACCTCTCCCTCAATATATGGTTGTTGTGCATGGCCCCTTTACTCCTTGTGTGAGACTTATTAGTAAGAAATCATTAGCCTACATCCATCAACAAAACATTGTCAACGATCCATAAAAAACATCATAATATACCCGATCATATGTCACATATTATGCATAAATAGTGTTGAGTCTCCATTTTGACACCTGTATTGCCCTATATTACCCTCTATATAAGCCTATTTTACCTATGCTATGTGTATATAATTGACTGTTTCCTCCACAAATACACTTGATGACCTTGTTCATATACATAGAGAGGTAAATCATGATTAAGGCATGCTTTGTTTAGTTTTCTTGAGCTAATTCAATTAAATGTTTGATTATGTATGATCCTGATCACTTTGAATCTTAATCAGCTTGATATGGTACTACAACTATATCGTAATCCGGTACTGCAACTATGGTGTGATCCAGTACCCAGTATATTCAAGTACCAAGGCTCCACCTATTCTGGTACCCAGTCTAGTTTGGTACCAAGGTTCCACCTATTTTGGTACTTGAACAACATTTCATCTAGTACCAACACATTCAACACTGCAACTGGTACCAGTCTTTCACCTCTTCCGGTACCAGCTCCATCAGGTACCAACTTTGCACCTATTCCGGTACCAAGGCTCCACCTATTCTGGTACTAAGTCTCCACATATTCTGGTACCCATTCTATTCTGGTACCAAGGCTCCACATATTCTAGTACCAAGGTTCCACTTATTCTGGTACCCACACAAGATTTCATCCAGTACCAACACATTTCGCACTGCATCCTGTACTAGTATTGCACCTCCTTCGGTACCATCTCCATCCTGTACCAAATTTTCACCTCTTCCGGTACCAAATCTCCACCTCTTCCAGTACCATCTTTGTGCTTCATCCCGTACCATATATCCACCACTTTTGGTACCATATTCATCCAGTACCATCTCTCCACCTCTTTCGGTACCAGCTTCATCTGGTACCAACTCTCCACCTCTTCTGGTACCAACTTCATCTAGTACCATCTCTCTGCCTCTTCCAGTACCAGCTTCATCCGGTACCAGATTGTGCCTATTCTTATACTAGCTCCATCTGGTACTAACATCGCGCTAGTATGGTACCCATATTCATGACTGTGTTCATATGGTACTAAACCCCTACCTACAGGATTCTTGTACTAACTGTTCTAATATGGTACCAACTGTGATAATCCGATACTAGACATAATTCAAATTTTTTGAATGTTTCTAGAAAAACATCGGGCACATGAGTTTTGTCTAGATTGATGTTTTCATGCGGAAACGTGAGTCAAATTTCACCCAGCTCGCAAGTGTGGACCTCCATATTAGGGGGAATGATTCTGCCAAAATTAGCAAAAATCGCAAACTGCCAAGTTGTGCCTCGATTTCTGTGCATATGGTATCAAATCTAGAAATTAGAAGATATGGGTTTTGTCTAGAATATGGAAAATTGAATAACCTATGGGCAGTTTTTCAAAATTGGAATTGGTTTGGAATATATGGGTGGAGCCCTAACTTGAATCTACCCAAATTGATGAAAAACATAGATTTTTTGGATTTATCCTAAAATTGTAAAAATTGTTTTCTTAGTTTAGGGATTCAGTTTCATCCATTCCTCCATGGATTTTATGTATAAATAAGACATCATAGTTCTGAGGAGGTAGTAAGTAGGATTTACATATTGTGATGTTGATGTATTGGTTGGTGAACATATATTTTTTGTAAGTCTCTTTACTGGAAAGTAAAATGAATTACAATTGTTGATCTTGTGCATTTTTGGAACCTACTACCCTATGAGTTTTTCGAGCTTCCATGTTGGAATCGAGAAGGACCCACTATTCTAATATGGTAATATTAATGTGAAATATAGCTTATCTTTTTATTCATGTACATGTCTATTTTATTCCGATACTCATTTGTGCGTGTCATGTACCTGTTATTTTGATTTCTTGTTTGAGTTAAACTATGAATTCATAAAGTGTACCTATTGTGTTGGACTTATATGATTGTTATATCTTTTGAGTAAATTTTGAATGGGTTTGTATTAGTTTAAGTTTGATATGTATGGTGCACTAGATCTTTAGTGATTTTACTTAGTTTCATAAACAATAATTTGTGTTCAGATAGTTGTAGAGATTTATAAAAAATTGCATTCCTAAAGTTGTGTTCTTTATAGCAACTTTCGTAATTTACTTTGAAATTTCAAGTGTGTTAGTACATGAACAGTTAATATCCCATCATTCACCCTACATGGACCACTAAATGGAGAATATTAATACACCTAATGTTTCCTGTGTAGGAACAAAGAGTTTCTTCCATAATTGATTAAGTTATGAGTGATTGTCTTTTAAATATTGTGTGCAGAAAGTTGATTACAATTTACTGTTGAAATTAGTTGCTACAGGGGACAAATTCATAGCTCATATCTATCTTTCATGAGCCTATAATGAGCAGATCCATCCCCTGAACAAGGATTCTGAATTATACATTTGTTGATCAGTTTTTCTTTCTGTATTTTGGATTGTGTAAATAGTGCTATCTTTGAAGTGTGAAAACAATGTGTTGGTTTTAGATTGGTTTCTTATAAAGGATATGCTAAACATACATAAGAACCTATATGATATTGACACATATAGTGCATCACCTCTACTGATTATGAATCTCGGTCGATAATTTATGTTTGTTAATATATTATGCATATAATTGCACCAACATTTTGGCGTTGTTGTCGGGGAGTTGTAAACGGTAATAGGTAGTATTTGAATTAGATTGATTTCATGGTTTTGGATTGGTTTTATGGATGAACAAAGGGCAGAGAGAAGATGGTAAGACGTGCGGGAAGAGCCCATGCATCCACTTTTGTGGGGTTTCTCCAAAGTTAGGTTGTCCTCTCTTCTTTTAATGAAAGTGTGTTTTTCCTTCTTTTATGAAAAATTGTGTTTTAATGATGGGATAACTTGTGCGAACCGATAACCTAGTGACAGCAGGGTCCCAATAATGCAAGAAGTTCAAGTTTTGTGTGTTTTACTTTTGCAAATAGTTTTAATTTCTTAATTTTAAATTCAAATCTTTGATGATAAATCATTTTTGGAGTGTTGTAAGAACCCTTCAGTACTAATTTGTGTTGCGAGACAAGGATGATCAACCAACTAGAGTAATTCAAGGATGATCAAGATCTTGAAGAATGTTCCTCCAAGAAATTTCCCAAATTCTAGCAGAAGTTGGGATATCCACCTCTCAGGAAGAGCATATCTTGACAACATTCAACAATTTAGTTGTCTCTCCACAAGAAGATTTAGAAGTCTCTTCGGATTCCTATTGTCAATTTGTTGAGGACACTCAAGAATCATGCATAGAATTCAATGGAGAGCAACCATTGGAACCTGAGATTGAGGAGTTCTTAGCATGCCTCTCATCAGATCCTATATGTACCACAGAGACCAATCATCTTAAAGAAGATACTCTGTGTGGCATGGAAAATGAGGACATGTTGTGTGACTTAAACAAAGAAGGGAAATAAGAATATCTTGATCCTATTGAAACATGACACAGGCATGCCCGCTATGCACATACACTCACAGGATCTCTCCCCCTTCCTTGGCCCGAAGAACTGAAAGGTTCTTCTATTTCCCTATCGAGAAATTTTCCACCCACAACAACTAAACACTAGATCTCCCTTTCTTCTAAATCAACGCTGGCCTTTTCTTATTATCGGGGTTCCTTCTATCGGGATTTTGACACCTGTGATGTTCAAACAACTTGTTTCACCGATACCCGATCCCCGATGCACTCCTTTGTTACCTTAGCCCCACCTGGCTAAGCCTCAAATCCACACGACCGTCTTCTATAAGACCACAGTCATAACTCCCATCGGGGTTTCGAGCATTTCAATGTCGAAATACACATGCACTCAGGACTCGCGATTCCTCGAATCCCAATGCGCCCTTTACGCGTTATCTCTCCTGGCTATAGGATTTGGCCCATATGACCGTTAACTTGTGACCGCAGTCTTATCCCTGTCGAGACTATGGGGTTTCAAATGTTGCAAACCCCTTGCCCACAGGATTCCCGATTCGTCGAATCCCGATTCGCCGCTATACGGACAGTTGGCTCCCACTATGGCGCTTTCCCCCTTTCCTACATGGTGACAGTTGTCCGCACGGTGGCACCTTCCTCCTCGTCGGGGTTTCGCGGTTCGCGATTCAAAATTGCATAACCAACTTGTCACCAGGATCCCCGATATCCCGATGACCAAATATCCCGACTCCCGACACCTTTGATCTCTGTTGCATGTCCCACTAACGGACGGTCCAAATCTTCCCGGGACTTCGGGGTTTAAAATGTCAAAAAACATTCGACCACAGGACTACCGATATTTCAAATCCTGATGGTAAACCTCGTGCATCTCCTCTCTGATCCGACGACTGACGGGTAACTGATCAATGATCCAACGACTCACGACTCCCGGATCTTGAACTCCAAACACGGTCGTAACCTCCTTGCTTCTTTGGCAGATCCAACGGCTGACGGGATTCCACAAATCCTCTCCACTCGATCCTGACTGTCGATTTCTTCCTCCTTGGGGATTTCTTGAAGACAATCCAGTGTTCCTCCGTGCTCACTTGTCCTCCTGCGTGCAATCCTGCAACACTGGTTTTAGATACGGTGCAAACTTCCAGTACTTCTCTTCGACAAGCTTAAGACCTTTATCCCTCCTGAGATTCTACGCACCTTTGAGTCTCCACGAAGACTCTTGCACACACTCCTTGCGGTGACCCTCGAACACTTCCAAGTGTTGAGTTCTTCCGACTCTGCGCACACCTGCAGCAACAGTCCTTCAAAGATTCTACTCAGATTCCCAACCGAGACTCTCTCTAAGCCTGCGCACTCCTGGCACGGCTCCAGTAACCCAATTTCACTTCTGGGTGAACAAGAACAAGATTTAAACCACCTGAGCCTCCGTCAATGCACTCCCTACAGACGGTTTCGAATGCACTCCTTGCAGGAATCCTCACTCAGATAGAGAAACAATTGAAACTCAATTCTTCTTCCCCCTCATATTTCAAACTCAAACATGAAATCATATACACAACAATAAAGCAAATGCATAACAGGAAAAACAAACACTCATGAGCACATCATTTAACACCAACACACAAAGAACAGACACAAGACCATGGTTTTGAATCAACTTCTTCTATTAATTCAAGATCTATACATGGATGTTATTCTACAGCTCTCTGCTATTCTCCCATGCTCTTCCTGCTTTTACAATCATGTTCCCCCCTTCTACAATGTACAATGAGGGTGTCGATATTTGTTTTTCCTCTTTTCTTCTAAACTGTCTAATCTATTACTAAAATTCTACCTACTCACATTTACTACTATAAATGCTTCAGTCTACTTCAGACGAGAGCGGGGAGCTCAAGGTCTGATTACATTTTACCAAGGCACCTTCATTAAATGATCTCATTTATGTTTGGCGCATCAACTTCAAGGGAAAATTCAAAAATATTTTGGTTGGTTCTGCCCAACTGTCCTTTGTCTTTTGCGTTGGCTCACTTGATGTGAGGGATGCTCCTGCATCATACTCCCTCGCTTGAAAATTTTCACGGGCTCTTGTCCATGAGCTCCTGCACGGACTATCCATGCTTCATAATTTCTTCTTCAATCTCCCAGCTGGCATCTTCAACTGGGTGGCCCTTCCACTTGACCAAATATTCAAAATATTCTTTCCTTCTGGTTTTCTTATGCACTCGTTTATCCAATATCTGCTCCATCTGTGGCTTCTCTGCAACTGGCATCTTCTTTTTCCACTGAACCTCTGACTGTTCATCACTTGTTCCTGCTTCCCTAGCTTTGTATGGATACAAATCTAAGACGTTGAATATCGGAGAAATTCTGATCCCATCCGGTAATTCAAGATCATAAGCATTCTACCCCATTTTCTTCAAGACCTTGCATGGTCTGATTTTCTTCATCTTCAATTTATTGTACGTTCCTCTCGGGAACCTTTCCTTCCTCAGATGTGCCAGAACCAAATCACCAACCTCAAACTGAAGTTGTCTTCTATGTTGATCGTCTCTGCGTTTATATTCTTGGCTTGATTTCAGCAACCACTTCTTCACTTGGCTGTGAAGTTCTTTCATTGCCTCAACAAATTCTTCTTCACTAGCACTCCTAGTAGTAGTCTGATCTGAATCTCTCAATTCAGAAACTCCTCTCGGCTGCGTGCCATATATAATCTGGAATGGACTCTGGCATGTGGTCCTGTTCACTGAGTCATTATAAGAAAACTCTGCCTGCGGCAATACATTTTCCCAACTGCTGTGGTGCTCTATCACCAAGATTCTCAACAAGTCTCCCAGACTTTTGTTCACCACTTCCGTTTTCCCATCCATCTGAGGATGATAGGCAGAACTAAACATCAAGTTAGTCCCCATTTTCTTCCACAGTGTCCTGCATAAATTTCCCATGAACTTTGTATCTCTGTCCGAGACTATACTTATGGGTAAGCCGTGAAGTCGAACGACCTCTTTGAAAAACAGATTTGCGATGTGAGTCGCATCACTAGTTTTCTGGCATGGGATAAAATGTGCCATCTTGGAAAACCTATCCACTACCACAAAGACTGAATCAAATCCTCTTTGTGTCCTTGGCAATCCCAATACGAAATCCATGCTGATTTCATCCCATGCCCTCTCAGGTATGGGAAATGGTTGATAAAAACCTGCATTCTTCTTTCTTCTCTTTGAATCCTGGCAAATTTTGCATCTGTCCACAAATATCTTGACATGTGCTCGCATTCCTGGCCAAAATTATGACTCGCTCAGCTTTGCGAATGTCTTATCATGACCAAAGTGTCCGTCCAATCCTCCACTATGTTTTTCCTTCAGTAGATTCTCCCTGATGGAGAAATTTGGAATGCACAATTGATTGACTCTGAACAATAATCCATCTTGGATCATATAGTCTGTCCAAGGGTTTCTATCTCTGAGAACTGGATTCTCAGCTTCTTCATATGCCTCCTTAAAATTTTGGTCATCTGCATACATGTCTCTGAGATCATCAAAGCCTAACGTCTGGACTTTGAACTCGTGCAAAACAAACACTTCCTGCTCAAAGCATCAACAACTTTGTTAGCAATACCCAAAATATGTTTAATCACAAATGTGAAATTTTGCATGTATTCAACCCACTTAACATGCCTCTCATTCAACTTATCATGTTGAGTCACAAACTGTAATGCATGGTTATCACTATATAAAACAAATTCCTTTGGGATCAAGTAATGCCTCCACTTTTTCAATGCCTGGATGATGGCATAGAATTCCTTGTCATATGTGGAATACTTCATCTTTGCCTCATTCAACTTCTCACTGAAATATGCAATCGGTCTGTCCTCTTGACTCAAGACCGCTCCTATGGAAAACCCGCTTGCATCACATTTTACCTGAAATGTCTTTTGAAAATTTGGCAACACCAGAATTGGGTGTTCCGTAATCTTCCGTTTCAACAAATTGAAACTCTTCTCATCTTCTTCGGTCTAGTGAAA
>ML843563.1:13540-36342 GCA_009831015.1 Picea engelmannii
AGGAATAGTCTATGCGACCAAACAGTAGCGCACACATGTACATCCAAACGATATGGTAATCTCCATGAGAATCATCTAGTATCACAAATCTACTACAATGTCATCCAATAGATCACAACTAATGCCAAGTAGTACACAACTATTGTCCAGTGATACACAGTCACTGCTAGTGGAACACATCCACTGTAGTAGCACACAACTACTTCCGAGAGTCACACAAGCTCCCCCAATGGAACAAATCCACCATAGTATCACACAACTACTGTCCAGAGACACACAGTCACCACCAGTGGTACACAACCACCAAAGTAGCACACAACTATTGTCTGGAGTCACACAACCTCTGCCAGTGGAACACATACACCGTAGTAGCGCAAAACTATTTTCTAGAGACACACAACCTTCGCTAGTGGTACACAACCACCGAAGTAGAACACAACTACTATCCTGAGTCACACAATCTCTTCCATATTCTTAAGACTATGTGTTGTGATGTTTCTTCTCCCAGTAGGTCTGACAGTGAATTACCCCATTAGTCACCTCAGGTGATTGATCCAGGGAATCCTTGGCCAAAGGGTTTAGTCAACATGATAGGAAACAACACACCTCCCTCTCAATGAGGGTGGACATTCAGTAACTTTCCAAGCTTGGCCCTGAAGTACTCATACTTCACTCTTGATAAGGGCTTGGTGAGGATGTCTATTGTTTGCTCATCTGTGGATATGTAATGGTGCTCCACAAATCCTCTCTGCACCATGTCTGGGATGTAATGATATTTGATCTCTATATGCTTAAACCTGTCATGGAATACATGGTTCTCAGTAAGCTTCACGCAAATTTGATTTTCACAATGCATCAAAGTTGACTCCAATTCTAGATCAAATATATCAACTAGCAACTTCCGGAGCCACACTGTTTTATGACTTGCCACACTTGTTGCGGTAAACTCTTATTTTTATGTACTAAGTGCCACAGATGTCTTCTTCCTTATCAACCATGAGATCATTCCTGATCCTAGACTTAAAAAAATCTGGAAGTACTCTTCTGATCCACTACACTACTTGCCCAGTCAGAATCTATATATCCCTGCAGCTTCACATCTTCACTTGAGACATATCTCAATCCATATCCAACCGTACCATGAAGTTACCTCAACATATGATTTGTTTCCATCCAATGCACCTGTCTAGGTTTAACCATGTGTTGAATCAAGGTATTCACTACAAAGTATATGTCTGGCCTGGTGTTAACCAGGTACATCAAGGATCCAATCAATTGTTTGTACATCATGGGATCCACCATGTCTGAAGATTTCTCACTCAAGAGATTAAGATATATCTTCATAGGTGTGGTCACGAACTTGCACTCCATCATCCTGAATTTCTTCAGGATCTCAACAATATATTTACCTTGACTAAGGAAAATCTCATATGATCTTTGCCACACTTCAGATCCCAAGAAGTAATGCATCATACCTAGATCCTTCATCTCAAACTCTAAAGAGATATCCCTCTTGGACCCAACTATGAGCTTCTAATATCATGTTAGAAATATGTCATCCACATATAGGATCAATGGGAAATCGTCCAAAAGCTCATCAAATAACCATTTTATTTGGCATATCATGTCTTGGGTGCTCGTTTAGTATCATATAAAGCCTTCTTCAATCTACAAACATGAGACTCCTTCTCATGTATTTTTTGGTTTCTCTATGTACACTTCTTATGGATACTGGAGAAAGTGTCTCGTCATAATATTCTCCCTCTTGTTGGGAGAATCCTAAGTCCAAAAATAAATCTTTGTACATCTCTATGTTGCTATCTACAACATGCTTGATGTTGTAGATCAATATTGGAAGTCACTATTTACTTCCCTTCTCGCCTCGGAACAACCTCTCACACATCATTCTTCATGATGGAATGATACTCCTCCATCATAGAATATTTTCATTCCTTCTTCTCAACAGTTTATTCAATTCTCGAAGGCTATGAATCAATGATGTTACTCATCAATTCCATATAGATGGAAAACATGTGTGGTTTCTGGAACTGAGGGGAAATATATATCCCAGTCCTTTTGACTGGTTTCATCCTATGTCACTGTAACAAGGTATATCTAGATAAGAAAATCCTACGAGGGGATATCACATCTCCTAGAAGCCTCTAAATATTCGATCTAGCCTCCTCAAGTCATGGCACATGTTTGTCAGTCCTGGAAGACATCTGTCTCTTCTATATGAATCTGAGAAGGAATACTTTCTAAATGAATGTCTCTAAGCCACTGACTCTCTTTGATTTTAGGCTCACTCTGAATCTGTATGCTCCCTCTAAAGCTTGACTCCCTCTGAGTCTATACGATATCCAAAGCCACCTGCTTCCGTTGCATATGTTGACTTCTTCTGAAGTTTGATCTCCTATGGACTATGCTAGTAGGTTTCTCCTCCCTATTGGATCCTAAGGGTTGAATCCCTCTGAAATCTAGCTCCTTCTAAGATGGTACTTGGTGGGGCCTCCTGCCTCACCACTGGTGGAGTCATCTACTTCTATTCATAGTATGTATTATTAATTGCATGTATTTGTATGAGAAAATTCTTTTTTACTGCATCATTTCTAGGTAGGCCCCTCTAGAACTACTAACTCTTCCTAATGATCTGAAGAGTGGTCAAACTAATTGTACAATCATCTTTGGAGCCTTTTTATCCTCACAGTCAATCTCCATAAGAGATACTCTTGTTTGTCTTCTACTTCACATGGGTGTGTATGTTCGTCTACATAATTTTATGTCTCATCTAGAGACTATCTAAATATTTTCCTCCTGCAAGCATCATCATAGATCCTTCTCAGATCTATCACCTATGACCTGCCTAGAAAAAGAGACAAGAACAAAATTTCCATACTAATCTCCATGGAATGGTTAGTAATAAAGAATATCTCGTAGATGATATCAATTTCATATTACATACAAGTATATCATTAACATGATAATTTTCTTAAAGATAATTGTACTGATAGTATTCAGGTGTACCTAAACATTTGATAAAAATATCAAATAATAAAGTTGTAAAGACTGTTATCCTAGGTACAATGCTTTCTCAAGAAACAACAATATAAAATATCCAACCTGATATGAAAACCTCGAGTCAGGTGTTGTTGTCCTACTTCAGTTTTCTTCTATCGTTCATATGGAAACACCATTGTCTAAAAGACAAATTCTTCATCCTTTCATTCCTTTGAGTTCTCTTTGGCATCTGTTGCATGTGCATGGTGTTTCTTCTTCTCCTTTTCATTTCTATTTGGACATTGAAAGGCATAATGTCCTAGGTTCTAGAAATTGTAGCATCTGATATTTGACGCATCCTTCTTGTAACGAGGTCTCTTAGAATTCTTTGGGATGCATTCCTCCCTTTTCATTCCCTTCTTCACTTGGGTAGAAAGTTCTTGACTTTCATCCTCATTAGTCTTTTGTGTCTTGGATATCAGCCTGGTTTCCTCTTGAGTGCAATCTGACCATAACTTGTCAAACTTGGGAAATATCCTTCTTGCACAAATTCCTTAGACAAATGGGTCCCATGAGGGAGGGAATCCATTGAGTGTAGTGGTCACAGGTTCAACGTCTTCTACTTGATCTCCAATAACTTCTAACTAATCCTTGATCTATGAGATCTTCATAAAATATTTGACCATTGTTTTTGACTTGTTCATTGTCACGTTTCTAATTTGATTCCTCAAAGTAATATTTCGACCGGTATTCTTACTTTCATAAAGTTCGGTTAGGGAATTAAACATATCCTTTGGTCTCTTCAATTTTGATACATTGGGTATCAGGTGATCCTTGATTGAATCTATCAATATCCCCTTAGCCTTGAACTCATTCTTCTTGAACTTTTCTTTTTCTTCTTCATATTTAGGTTCTGTAAGATATTTCATTACATGATATAATAGATCATTCTCTTCTAGAATGAGGAGAACTTTGTTCTTTTAATATATGAAGTTATCTGATCCATCCAATCTATCTTCTATTCTCATGCTGATAGACATTTTTTGTTGGTAGAAACCCTAGCCCCTAAAAAACTCAATTGTTCAAACTTCACCAAATTATATGTTTAGGATTTTAGGGGGTGCAATAGAGTAGGTTTCACTGCTATGTACAATAATTATCCTCAAAGTCCCTGGGAAATTTCTCAATGATCTTGAAAAGGTATTGCATCTATAGGGTGTTGCAAGGTGTCGTTGTAGTAATCTTCCTTCCAATGGTTAAATTGTTCTGAAGGTAACCAACTGTTACACCATGTTGGATTTTCCTTATTTACAAAGCATTAGTGTTACTAGTGTTATTTTACTTCTTTACCATTAACATATATATCATGTACTGAGAATTAGCAACAAAAACAAGAGACATAAAATAACACAATATATTTATCCTCGGAAAACCCCAAATGGGGGAAAAACCCAACAACCTTTCTTAGATAGATTCCATTCACAAATCAATTCCAATCATATAAACCCTAGCACAAGTGATATCTTAACCAAAAATACCACCCCAACTGCAGTAACAACACCATACAAAGGTAGCGCACCTCCTCAAGGAGTAGTGCACAAGAGAGAGATACCAAAAGACTGAGAAATAATAAACTATGTAGTTGTAACTACTGCGTCACCTCCTCCAAACTTGCGCCTTACTTTTGTGTAGCTCATAGAGTGTGATTGATTGAAAAAATGAGCTAAGACTCCTCCTTATTTATAGTACTCTTTTCCTTATAGCCGAGAGAACTTCTCTTCTAGGAAGGTGTCTTTTTCATTATACTTTATTCTTCTGGGCTGACTTCTCTTCTAGGGTATTTCAACATCTTTCCAATGGATCTCTTGCTTCTGGAATCTTCTCTGCATCTAAGAAAGGTCATATAGGAGGGAGATATCTTCCCGCATCTACCAAAACATCAACATTTTATTTCCTTCGTCATGAAAACTCTTTCTTTCCCATCAATGGAATTGAGAATGGACTAATGGTTTATCACCCAAATAGTATCTCTTCTCCTCAACTGATACTTAACTGAAGTCGGTCGACTAAAAATTGACCATATCCCTCTTCTTGAATCGACTAGATATTTTCCTATAGTTGAACCAAATCTTATTATCATTTAGAACAAAGGTTCATCCGAATTATGTAGCCTGAAAAAATTGAGATTAGACTAATTTTTTGATTCCTCGATTCGTGGTCTACCATTCACTAAACACTGAACTTTATAGGAGGAAGATCCAACCAGTGATCAAACTAAACCAATGATCCAACTGGTGGCTCGATTGAATCTGCATTTTGTTTTTTGGCTCGACTTCCATTTTCATTTTCTGGTAGATAATCAACTAAAGGTGGACGGATATGGATTCCCTATCCCCATATGGATGTTTGTGCATTCTAGTTTGAAAATAAAATTTCTCTTGTGTTCGACCCGCTCCTTGATTTCTACTTCCCTCCTTTATTTCTCAACTCAACTGGAACTTAAACACCTTTGATAAGATTCTTGAAGAAGCTTCCCCACTTCAATTAGATAAAAACCTCATGTTTGATGAATATAAGTATTTAAAAGAAAATTATGATTCATTTCTACAACAATTGACTAAGAACGATGAGAATATTGAGGGTTTGTGGGATTGTAAACAAAAACTTGATGAAGAACTTTGTTGACTGCAAAATGTTGAGAGGAAGATTAATATTGTTGATCTACCAGACTCACCTATTACTTCTTCCACCATTGATATTCTTTCTTATAGACCAACTGATTGTAAGATATATGTTGTTGATATATGTACACCATTAGATACCAATAATGTTTTTCTCCTAGTTTTGATAAACAAGCTACTCACAGTGGATCCCAACTGCTGAGAATGATTGAATATACCAAAGGAGGACTTGGGAAGAATGGAAAAAAAATTAAAAATCCTATTACCCTTGAGATGATTCACTAAGAAAAGGTCTTCGATATGATATTGTTGTTTCCTCCCTACCTACACCTGTCCTTGTTGCATATAGGAAATTTTTATTTGTTGCAAGTGGAGTTTAGATTGCATTGCTATAAGAGAAACCTATTGTTGATTATGTTGTATAGATTGATAATTTTTTTATTCCTAACATGCAATAATTTGTGAATATTGTTGCAAATGACATTGTTATTGATATGCTGAGTTGTTCTACTCCTATAAGTAAACCAAAACCTAAGCCTCCATCCTATGATCAACCTAAATATAAACCTATGCCTTATCATCATCCTCTTCATATGCATCAAATGGATGGAAATCATACTTTCAGAACATTGTAGAAAATATACGAAATACATAATCATGGTTTGGTGCCGACTACCAGGAGAGATTGTGGTTGGATTGATGGATGGTCATGGAATAATTTCAAAAGATGTTTGAGTACCTAGTATCATTGTGTATCATCAACTATACAATCATGTAATGTTCTTATTATTTACTGTTTATTTCCTTGGAAGTGGTCAACCGATATCCAAGAACACATGACAATTGGCTAGAGTTTCTACTAGGATATTTATCCACTGGATTTTTTATTAGGTTGTCCATCAATTAGTGTTTTCAACGATAACTATTGTTGCTACTTATAGATACCTAAGTTGGTTTTAAAGGAGGGAGTACCGCTTCTTATCGTTCCTAATCGATAGATCCTATTGGATTGACAGAGAATATTAGATACAGATATTGTTGGATCGATAGAGACTATTTATCTTTGTGTGTTTAGACTTGTCTATTCGACTATTTGACTAGACCATGTTGTCTCATTGTCTAGTCGACTGGTCGATTAGGACTATGCTTTGGACAACAGTTTTTGCATTGGATGACTTCCTTGAGAGTATTTCCTTACTTTGTTTGATCAACCTTGATGTTGATAATGTTAATACTTCTTAAGGAGTGTTATTGTACCATGCTTGATTAGCCTTTGCAGTTAGAACAAATTAAGATGGTGAATTTGTGTGATATATAATTTTTCCCTCCAAGTTGAGTTTACAGGGGGGTGTTGGAACATTAAGAAAGAAGTTGACCATTATTTGGGATGACATTCAACTAAATTTGATTGACCGTGTCCATATTCAAATTCCATATCCTTTTTCATGGATAATTACAACTAACATGATTCAGGGTTGTTTGGTTTGGTCCATATCCAAACCTATTTATATATTTTCCCCCGTATTAGTCTATCACAATTGAACCATAAATATCATTTGTGATTTAGTGAAACCATGTATTTAGACACCACCACTTCTTTCAGATCCTTTTTTATCCTCTACAATTATTTGCATGTCCCACTAGAGGGATATTTTTATTTGTCTTCTTACTTGTAAACATCACATCCTTTTGAGGGATGTTATCCTCCTCAAGTTTTTGGTAGAGGATAAATCCCTCAAGGAGAACATGGATTTCATGAGACTATTGATCTCTCACTAGTATGATGGTAGAAATGCATTATGATTGATCTTGATATGTGGTACCAACCCTCAAAGGATGGCATTTATTTCATCATTGGGATATCCAAAAGGGGTTAGGATTTTCCCAATTTTATTTATCCCATATTGTGTTATGGGAGAGATCCAATTGACATATGTGAAGGGATATATCAATAAATACATTATTATCCCAAGTGAATTTCGAGTTATTGGGGGCGTGTTGCACATACATCCTTTTGGATTTGAGGAGGTCTAGTTCTTGTGCTTTATCATCATGGAACTATCACAAAAAACCACTAATGGGAAATATATTAGTCTCCCTATGATGTATCATATAGATTCTATTTTTCAATGGGGAAGACTAATCAGGTGGCCCTATACTCTTGTATGATAGTTTTGTACTTCTCCAAATCGATGTCATTGCTTGTTATAGGGGAGATAAGTATTTCCCTTTTCTTTAGAACTATTTCATTTATTTTGTACGCGGTTGATGGTGACTTGGAAATTATATTACTTACACCATTCTATGATATTTTTGATGTGTGTATGTCCATGTGGGGGGGTATTTTTCCTAATAGGGTCCAACAGATGTACCCATGTAGGGAAATAGGTGCAGATGTTATTACCATGTTAAGTAACAAGGGAGAAGTTGGGATCCCTAGAATTAATTCCATCAATGGTTAACCTTTGTGAAATGTATGATGGTCATCCTACTCAACCAAAATCACTTTTCCAAAATGTTTCGATCAAACTTGGTGGTATGACCATTCTAATTGACATTGAAATTGTAGATGCTCAACTCTACTATACCATTCTTCTAGGATGTAGCTATATGTACATTATTAAGGTAGTTGATTCAACGTTTTTTCACCTCATGATGTATCCCCACCAAGGAACATATGATATGTGAATTATTATACTAGGTAATCATATTCTTATCCAATGACAAAGTATTCTAATCCACCATTGCTAGAAATTCCTTAGATTGGATCACCTATTCTACAAATTCTATTTTTATTTCATCTTCTTGGTATATTTGGAAACCTTGTAATGTTAACATTGAGTCTTCCCAAACTTACTTTGGTTATCCTCATGTGGTAGCTCAACCCACCTAATCCACCAATTACTTTAGCCTAATCACCCCATATAATATTAACCCTTGTATGGCCTACAATTGTTGGCGCAAACCCCCTTCCCTCCAAAGGGTTACGCAACCTCTTGGTCTTGGATCGTTTGAAAACAATGAATCAGAGTGACTCCTTGGGTCCCCACGGGCACCCGAAATAGCTCTACCCACACACACAGGTCTCCCCGCAAGTGACCATGGCTATGACCGTGGGTCTACCTCTTCGCAGTTCGGACTTTAGGGATATACTGAATCTGTCCCTTAGTTTCTCCCAAAACACCTTCCTCTGAGTTTGTGATCTCCCGCCACATATCTCCTCAGATTCGCTGGCCCCACAAGGGTTCAGGTTTTGTGACTTCGCAAAACTCTAAGAATTCTATCCACAACTTCCAAACCTATGATTCTCGAACTCCCTGATCCACCACCACGTACTCCTCCGTGATCAACGGTTATAATTGAGTCATGGCTTCAAACTTCATGATTCTCCTTCATAAATTTCCAGACTTTTCCACTCTAAATTATCAAAGCACTTCCACTACTAACCTCTTGAGATTTATTCCCTCGACTCCCTTTGAGAATCTCTTCGACACTTAGTCAAACTCTTGGTTTGTAGACACCTTGAAACATACTTTTACCCAAAACTTAGCTTCTCCTTGTGGATGGCTTCCTACTCCTTGTGACTGTCCTCCAACCACTTTTTGTCTCTCGTTACTAAAATCACGCTATCCTTCCTAAGATTTCGAGTCCGAAAACTCGATCATGCACTCCTTGAAGACATCAATGCACTCCTTTCATACTTGAGGGTTCACTATCTATTCTATGATTTCAAGTCTGAATCATACTCAGTCATGCTCTCCTTGCAGACATCGATACACACCTTGCACTCACTCACTGAAGAGAAACTATTGAAACTTGTCTACCCCTCACAATGACTCATTCATTCAACAAAGTAAATGCAATCATGGATTTAAGAACATAAATAATAGAGAATTGAAAAATATTATTAACTCTATCATTCCTTCAGATAGACACATAACCAACACATATTTGGGACAATATATCTCTGTTATATTCATTCAACTGCAACTACATACATTATTCTTCACTATTCCTCAACCTATACAAGGTAGATTCATTTATTGCTCGGTTCTCCTCTATCTGCAACAAAAATGATCATCAACAACAATTATTGACAACAACCATTACTAGGAAATAATAAAAGGTTTTATACAAAGAGGTGCTCTGCGAGCATTCCCTCCAGCTACTTCTATGCTATCTAATTGAAATTGAATGTTATCAACTACTTAATACCTATTACAATAAATATTTTGTCAGAAAGATGAGAATGCAAGATCCAAATCTGTATTGCGATCTGATTCATAAAACAAATACATTCCCCCCATCAACTTTACGTGATGGATCAACCTCTAAACATTTAAAGACATTTATAACTCAAAAAGTTTGTCAGATGCTACATTAATACATTGATCTTTGGAAATTCAAAATGTTTCAAAATATGTGCGCTAGTGCACCCAACTATCTTACACAGTCTTGCTTAGCTAGCGATTCTCCTGCACCAATTTTCCCCTCAATTTCACCCTCATGGAAATTAAAATAGCCCATCTGAGAAAATCAAACCAGAAAAATTAAAATAGGGGTTGTGGGAAAAAAAAAAAATGGGGGAAACAATAATATTGTGATGACCATAGCCACCTATACCACCATGCCTACTAATGTTTCTCCACCATTTCTCTTTTCAACATCATAATACATGCCACCAATAAGTGCATGGAGCTCCTAGATTTGCATAGTTTGATTTTTGCAAAAGAAGAAATATATTATAAATCCATTGCCATAATCTAGATCACTCTTACAGTTTCCACCAAAAAATAGAATACATTGTTGTGTAAAAATCATCCATGTTCCTTATGTGATAACTATCATGACTATTTCCCACAGGGGTGTAGATCGATTGGCAAGTGCCGTGTAAATGGAAGGAAATATGTAAAAATAGGTCTCAAGGTCGATTCTCACCCTGATTTACTTGGAGGGCGTGCTTGTGGGTTGTGCATTTCTCCCTAGGGGTTATAAGGAAAACGACAGGATTCGACCCTATGTCACGCGAGTACGATACTGTCTTTGTTACCGATTCCCCTAGTTACAAAAAAAAAAAAACTATCATGACTATTCACACCATTTCCATAAACTCCCTAACCTTAGGAACACATGTGCAAAATCTCACTAGAATAATGTTACAGCACAATTTTCTCCCTTCTCTCATGAAACTAACAAATATGGTCTCACCATTTACAATGAAAAGATTTTTCAAGAAGGGGATAAATCTATAATAGAAGAGTTCTTTCATGCTATTGATGAGAATGTGGAATCTCTATTCATTTGTTACATTTCCTCTTCACTAGACTCTTTGTTTTATGACCACTAATCATTTTCATCAATACTTTTTATGAACTGCTTCTCGGTTTTTTCAACACCTCTTACTACACCCATTAGGGTAAAATTGAGGTCTACAATGACCCACCTAACGAAAATAATAAAACTAGAGTTATGAAATTTCAAAGGGAAAGGAAAAAAACTAGTTTTTTTAATTGTATTTTTTATTTATATCCTTATAGGTTTACTCAAATTTCAAGTGTAGGCTCTCATTGGATGCAAAATTAAATTTTACACCCATAAAGTGTCCACTCTACATAATTTTTCTAGAACCATAGTAAAATAAACTGGAAATATTGTTAAGTACATGAGACCTGAATACAAAATATCACAATAGATCCAAATATATTTGAATACAATCACCACACAAGATATATGAAACAATATAGAAAACCACCACTTTATTATATCAAACCCTTGAGGTAGGAGAACACCGTACAATAGATCATATTATAGAAGGGATCCTCTCATGTTCACTTGCCTCTTCAAGGGGGCTTCCTCCTATTGAGCTACCACTCCAAATACAATGTTTCTCTTCATGTCCCATTACATTGCTTGAAGCTCTTTATATAGTGCTACAATCACCTAAGAACATTCTAGAGGAGGGACCATAGTTACAATAGTAGAGGCCATTCAATGTAAAGTGGACTAGGTCCACTATAGTATTAAATAAGGCCCATTATGGTAGTTAGATATAATAAATGGGTAGTTAAATATAATAAATGTAAGCGAACTTCTTAGAATGTTCTACTTCTAGAAGATTCCTCATCTAGAATGTTCTTAGGTGATGGGAGCACTATATAAGGAGGTTCAAGCAATGTAATGGGACATGAAGAGAAGTATTGTAGTTGGAGTGGTAGCTCAATAGAAGGAAGCCCCCTTGAAGAGACAAGTGAAAAGGAAAGGATACATTCCATAATAAGATCCATTGTATGGTGTTGCCCTACCTCAAGGCTTTGATATAATAAAGTGGTGGTTTCCTATATTGTTTCATATATCTTTTGTGGTGATTGTATTCAGATATATTTGGATCTATTGTTCTATTTTGTATTCAGTTCTTTGGTACTTTACAAATAGTGAATCAAGTCAAGGTCTAGTGGGACAACTATGGTCCACACTTGGCTACCTGAGAGGATGCATATGATATGCGCCAACAATTTCCATTTTTTTTTTATAGTTAGACATTTAGATATTTTCAAATGATTTATATATTGCATATATATACTATGAAACTTCAGGACGAAATTTAAAAGAAGAGGGGGTGTATGTACATCTTTCTCTTGCGTGCACATGATTTGAATTATTCTTTGAGGACACTTGTGTGCAAGTGATCCAATTTTAGTATATGGTTATCTATTCACTTATGGATTCTTATGATGATGTTGATGATTATGATGTTATTTTATTTGATATCTATGTATTGACAATTTCTATTGACGAGTTTCCCCTGAGTGTGTAGGACACTTGATAGGTTGAGGATGTCGATGGCATTAATGGACCTCCTTGGACTCTAGATCGAGTCAGGGAGGGGACTATATATGGTTTAGGTATTTCTATTTGTTGGTGCAATTATATGCATAATATATTGCCAAACATAAATTATCGACTGTTATTCGTAATCAGTAGAGTTGATGCACTATATGTGTAGATAAATGATAGGTTCCTATGTCTGTTTAGTATAGATTTTATAAGAAAACAATCTAAAACCAACACTATGTTTTCACACTTCAAAGATAACACTCTTTACACAATTCAAAATAGAGAAAGAAAAATTGATCAACATATGTATAATTCAAAATCCTTGTTCAAGGGATGGATCTTCTCATTATAGGCTGATGAAAGATAGACATGAGCTATGACTTTGTCCCCTGTAGCAACTAATTTCAACAATAAACTGTAATCAACTTTTTGCACACAGTATTTAAAAGGCAATCACTCATAACTTAATCAATTTTGGAAAAAACTCTTTGTTCCTACACAGGAAACATTAGGTGTATTAAGATTCTCCATTTAATGGTCCATGTAGGGTGAATGATGGGATATTAACTGTTCATGTACTAACACACTTGAAATTTCAAAGTAAATTATGAAATTCTCTATAAAGAACACAGTTTTAGGAATGCAAAATTTTATAAATCTCTACAACTATCTCAACACAAATTATTGTTTATTAAACTAAGTAAAATTACTAAAGATCTGGTGCACCATACTTATAAAACTTACACTAATACAATCCCATTCACAATTTACTCAAAATATATAACAATTATACAAGTCCAACAAAATAGGTACACTTTATGAATTCATATTTTAACTCAAACAAGAAATCAAAATAACAGGTACAGGACACGCACAAATGAGTACCAGAATAAAACAGACATGTACGGGAATAAAAAGCTAAGATATATTTTAAATTAAGCTTACCATGTTAGAACGGTGGGACCTTCCTGATTCCAACATGGAAGATCGAAAAACTCACGGGGTAGTAGGTTCCAAAAATGCACAAGATCAACAACTGTAATTCATTTTACTTTCCAGTAAAGAGACTTACAAAAAATATATGTTCACCAACCAATAAATCAACATAACAATATGGAACTCCAACTTACTACCTCCTCATATCTATGAGGTATTATTTATACATAAAATCCATGGAGGAATGGATAAAACTGACTCCCCAAACTAAGAAAACATTTTTTACAATTTTAGGATAAATCCCAAAAATCTGTGTTTTTCATCAATTTGGGCAAATTCGAGTTAGGGCTCCACCCATATCTTCCAAACAAATTCTAATTTTGAAAACATGCTCACGCATTAATCAATTTTCCATATTCTAGACAAAACCCATATCTTCTAATTTCTAGATCTGATACCATATGCACGGAAATTGAGGCACAAGTTGGCAGTTTGAGATTTTTGCTAATTTTGGAAGAATCATTCCCCCTGAGATGGAGATCCAGACGTGTGATATGGGTGAATTATGACACACATGTCCTCATGAAAACATAATTTTGGACAAAACCCATGTGCCCGATGTTTTTCTAGAAACATTCAAAAATTCTAAATTATGTCTAGTACCAGATTAGCACAGTTGGTACCAGATTAGAACAATTAGTAACATAATCTTGTAGGTAGGGTTTTAGTATCGGATGAAAACAATAATGACTATAGGTACTAGACTAGTGTCATGGTAGTATCAAATGGATCTAGTATCTGAATAGGCGCAATCTGGTACCAGAAGAGGTGGAGAGCTGGTACTAGATGAAGTTGGTACTGGAAGAGGTAGAGAGATGGTACCAGATGAAACTGGTACCAGAAGAGGTGGAGAGTTGGTATCGAATGAAGCACAGAGCTGGTACCAGATGAAGTGTGAAGATGGTACCAGATGAAGATGGTACCGAAAGAGGCAGAGATCTAGTACCGGAAGAGGTGCAAAGTTGGTACTGGATGGAGCTGGTACCGAAAGAGGTGCAAGACTCATACTAGATGCAATGCTAAATGTGTTGGTACTGGATGCAATGTTGTGCAGCTACCAGAATAGGTGGAACCTTGGTACCGAAATAGGTAGAGCCTTGGTACCGGATTAGACTGGGTACTGGAATAGGTGGAGCCTTGGTACTGGAACAGACTCGGTACCAAAATAGGTGCAAAGTTGGTACCGGATGGAGCTAGTACCGAAAGAGGTGCAATACTGGTACCGTATGTAGTGTTGAATGTGTTGGTACCAGATGCAATCTTTTTCGGGTACCAGAATAGGTGGAACCTTGGTACTAGAATAGACTGGGTACCAGAATAGTTGGAGCCTTGGTACCTGGATAGACTGGGTACCAGATAACGCCATAGTTGCAGTACCGGATCTCTCTATAGTTGTAGTACCAAAATAGTGAGGTACCATATCAAGATGATTAAGTGTCAAAGTTATTAGGATCATACATAATCAAACATTTAATCGAATTAACTCAAGAAAACAAAACAAATCATGCCTTAATCATGAGTTACCTCTCTATGCATACGGACAAGGTCATCAAGTGTATTTGTGGAAAAAACAATCAATTATATACACATAACATAGGTAAAATAGGCTCAGATAGAGGGTAATATAGGGTAATAAAGGTGTCAAAATGGAGACTGAACGTTCCCCCATGTTTACTTCAATGCATGTCCTCATGCAACAATGATCTTCAAAATTTCAAAATTGATGGTACTCCTCACTCAATCAAGAATTCCCTGACGTTCTACCCTTCTTCAGCTCCTAAGTTCATGATATACAATACAAATTTGTTATCCTATGCTTCATATTGCTTACCCATGGCAAAGTAGTTATGACGGAAAAGTGGAGTCATGAGTAATAGATTAGATTTGTTAGTGCTTTGACGTTAAGTATTATCCAATCTATTGTGGATCATAGTTAGGAGAAAGAGATAGATGTGACTCTAATATGATTATAGGATAGTGGCCAAGAGTTTTCATAATGAATTTGACTAATAGGCCCCCCTGGCTAGATTTCATTTAAAATAAATGTGATCAAAACATAGTTTAGATCTCATTTGAAGAGAGGAACACATAAAAGAATACATCCCAAGATGATTAACTTGTTTCTTATCCAAGTTTTTAGAGATGAATCTCTTCTTACTTGGGTAAGGTGAATTACATATATTGAGGGTCCCACTTCTCATGCAAACCTATTTATTTTAAAGATAGAACTCTAAAGTGGATACTTGAAGGTTCTTAAGAACATCATCCGAGAGATATAAAGGTCATCTCCTAGCCTTGATTTGATAATGCTTAAGAATGAGACCCAAGGGATTTTGTTCAGTTTTAGGTGTGTCACTTTATGTTTTTCAACTCCCTTTACCCGACATATCCCCTCTACTAGTAGGCATGTTCAGTACCCCAACGAGTTTACCTTAGTATCATATAAGCATAGCCCAACTACCAACAGGCATGTTCAATACTTCAACAGGTTTACTTGTACTTCTCGATACTTCCTTTTTATTATATTACTCAAAAGATTTAGAATGATGTATATTTTTCACTGACAATTTTAGAGTATAAGGAAGGCAGGTGGTACGAGAGTGTTTTAGATTTATTAGGCACATAATTAACTTCTTCCAATTATCCCAAGGGTGACATCATCCACATTAGACTTAAATCTAAACTATTCAATGTATAATGGAACATCTCAGATAATGACTAAGAGGTCCCTCTATATAATCCTATTAGGGTTCTCATGAAAGTTCATTGATGTTTTGCAAGGGCGGTCCACCACATGAGGTTTTCATCAATACCTCCCAAGAGAAACTTGTAAAGATAAACCTGGATAAGAACTTGTTTAAATCAACTAGGTTAGTATTAGACATAATGGTGTCACCAGTTTTCAATGGATATTTAAATTAACAATCACTTTTTCAAAATGATGAGGTAATAAGACAAGTCCATTCATTATCATATAGAGCTAAATGTGAAAATATCTTCTTAAAGGATATCAAGGATGATTTATTTAGGCGTGAGCATAGAAATGTAGGAGGAATATGTACATGAGGGTAAAGAACAATTCAACACGAGACTTAAATGATCCTTGATAGAAAGAACATGAAACAATTAGCCCATACCTCCAATTACCCAAAGTGAAAACAATGTTAAGCACATGACAAAGATCATATCATTTTGGCATCAGTACTAGATAAGTAATGGAGCAGGTTTCTACAGTACTGGAATAGATAGGACTAGAATAGGACGGTACCAGAACAAAATTATGTAGTATCGGAACATAGCAGTACCAGAACAGAATTTTGCAGCACCAGAATGAAGAAGGAGGCAGAAACATAGTGACATGATGGATGATTTTTATATGAGGAGATGTATATGAGGGCTTGCAAAATTTTGAGGTAGGGAGCATGCAATAATTGAGAATAGGAGGATGTATGAGAGTAACCATATGTTTAATACATAATTAGTCTAATTCCTTAATAAAACGAAAAAATGTTGAGCTTATATGTCCTATTACTTGAAGCATTTAAATCGAGCAGAAAAAACTTTGAATATAGGATAAGGACTACAAACACCTCATTACTAGTACTGGATCACCTTAGTACCAGACGAACAAAAATTTCTTTCCCAATACCAGATGAACAAACCTTCTCCCATAGTACCGGATGAATGCAGATTTTTGCCCAGTACCAGATGAGCACATAGCTTCTCCTACAGTACCAGATGAATGCAGAGTTTTGCCCAGTACCGGATGAACGCAGAGGAAAAAATTGTTTGCAGTAACAAGTAAACTCTATTCTATAGTACTGGAACATAATTATGTAGTACCGGAACATAATTCTGCAATACCAAAACATAATGGTACCAAAATTCTGGAAATGACTATCAAATTCCATCACTGAACATGTTGATTTGGCCTTGCCGACAGAAGTTGCAAACTAATATGAAGGTATCATCAACCACTCCCCCATGCCTAAGGTTTTTCATGGCCTCATGCAAACAATGTGAGACGCTAAAAAAAAGGCTTCTCAGAGGGTTGCGAACATCTGTTAAAAATAAACCAATAGAACTAATTAAAACTAGATTTTTATTCATGCATACAAACAAAACATTTAGGGAAAATGTCAAAAGTTGAATTATTGGTTATGTATAAAATAGTTTGGAATTAACATTCAGTTTCAACTACTATTAAAAATATCACTTAATTAATCATCCTTGTGAAATAGTGGTCTTAAATAGATAGGTAATGATAAAGCACGAATGCATCAATTTTAACAACTTAAGGAAAAAGAAGAAATTAGAAGAAATGGGTCATGAAGAACTCCCTTAAGTGTTATCCTCTATTGACAAGGATGCTTTCTCCGCTTTTGAAACCCTTCCAGTATTATGTGTGAATTCATAGGATAAAGAGATTCCCTTCTCATAAGATTCCAAACAAAATTATCATAACTTTTAGAAAGAAATCTACTATAGGAACAAAAGATCTTAAACTGATTCCTTTATTAACTTTTGACATTCCCATTTATGAAAATTATGAAGGATATCTTGCATTGTACTTATGTGGAAAATTTATTCACCTATCCTATTCTAATTGAACAAAATAAAATGTCCTTCAAGTATAAGAATACTTCCAGTGAAGCCATGTGCGTAACAGGGTTAGAAATATATCCATACTCGGGTTTAAAAGATAACTTTTAATGCATACAGGAGTATGAAGGACCAGTTTCTTTGATGATGAGATCAAATAACAATGAAAAGTAAAAGAGTAATGTGACCTGAAAACTAATTGGAACCATGTTTTGATGTTTAGTTCTGCCTATCATCCTCAGACGGATGGGCAAACAGAAGTGGTGAACAAAAGTATGGGAGACTTGCTGAGAATCTTGGTGACAGAGCACCATAGCAGTTGGGAAAATGTATTTCTGCAGGTAGAGTTTGCTTATAATGACTCAGTGAACAGGACCACAGGCCAGAGTCCATTCCATATTGTATATGGCATGCAGCCGAGAGGAGTTTCTGAATTGAGAGATTCGGAGCAGACTACTACTAGGAGCGCTAGTGCAGAAGAATTTGTTGAGGCAATGAAAGAACTTCACAGCCAGGTGAAGGAGCGGTAGCTGAAATCAAGCCAAGAATATAAACACAGAGTCGATCAACATAGAAGACAACTTCAGTTTGAGGTTGGTGATTTGGTTCTGGGACATCTGAGGAAGGAAAGGTTCCTGAGAGGAACGTATAACAAATTGAAGATGAAGAAAATCGGACCATGCAAGGTCTTGAAGAAAATAGGGCAGAATGCTTATGAGCTTGAATTACTGGATGGGATTGGAATTTCTCCGATATTCAAAGTCTCATATTTGTATCCATACAAAGCTGGGGAAGCAGGAACAAGTGATGAATAGTCAGAGGTTCAGTGGAAAAAGAAGATGCCAGTTGCAGAGAAGCCACAGATGGAGAAAATACTGGATAAACGAGTGGGTAAGAAAACTAGAAGGAAATAATATTTTGAATATTTGGTCAAGTGGAAGGGCCACACAGTTGAAGATGCCAGCTGGGAGACTGAAGCAGAAATTTTGAAGCATTGACAGACCATGCAGGAGCTCATGGACAGGATCCCATGAAAATTTTCAAGCGAGGGAGTATGATGCAGGAGCATCCCTCACATCAAGCGAGCCAGCGCAGAAGACAAAGGACAGCTGGGCAGACCCAACCAAAATATTTTTGAATTTTCCCTTGAAGTTGATGCGCCAAACATAAATGAGATCATTTAAAGAAGGCGCCTTGGTAAAATGTAATCATACCTTCAGCGCCCCGCTCTCGTCTGAAGTAGAGAGAGGCATTTATAGTAGTAAATGTGAGTAGGTAGAATTTTAGTAATAGATTAGACAGTTTAGAAGAAAAGAGGAAAAACGAATATAGACACCCTCATTGTACATTGTAGAAGGGGGGAGCATGATTGTAAAAGAAGGAAGAGCACAGGAGAATAGCAGAGAGCTGTAGAAGAACATCCATGTATAGATCTTGAATTAATAGAAGAAGTTGATTCAAATCCATGGTCTTGTGTATGTTCTTTGTGTGTTGGTGTTAAATGATGTGCTCATGAGTGTTTGTTTTTCCTGTTATGCATTTGCTTTATTGTTGTGTATATGATTTCATGTTTGAGTTTGAAATATGAGGGGGAAGAAGAATTGAGTTTCAATTGTTTCTCTATCTGAGTGAGGATTCCTACAAGGAGTGCAGTCGAAACCGTCCGTAGGGAGTGCATTGACGGAGGCTCAGGTGGTTTAAATCTTGTTCTTGTTCACCCAGAAGTGAAATTGGGTTACTGGAGCCGTGCAAGGAGTGCGCAGGCTTAGAGAGAGTCTCGGTTGGGAATCTGAGCAGAATCTTTGAAGGACTGCTGCTGCAGGTGTGCGCAGAGTCGGAAGAACTCAACACTTGGAAGTGTTCGAGGGTCACCGCAAGGAGTGCGTGCAAGAGTCTTCGTGGAGACTCAAAGGTGCGTAGAATCTCAGGAGGGATAAAGCTCTTAAGCTTGTCGAAGAGAAGTACTGGAATTTTGCGCCGTATCTAAAACCAGTGTTGCAGGATTGCACGCAGGAGGACAAGTGAGCACAGAGGAACACTGGATTGTCTTCAAGAAATCCCCAAGGAGGAAGAAATCGACAGTCAGGATCGAGTGGAGAGGATTTGTGGAATCCCGTCAGCCATTGGATCTGCCAAAGAAGCAAGGAGGTTACGACCGTGTTTGGAGTTCAAGATCCGGGAGTCGTGAGTCGTTGGATCATTGATCAGTTACCCATCAGTCGTCAGATCAGAGAGGAGATGCACGAGGTTTACCATCGGTATTTGAAATATCGGTAGTCTTGTGGTCGAATTTTTTTCGACATTTGAAACCCCGAAATCCCGGGAAGATCTAGACCGTCTGTTAGTGGGACACGCGGCGAAGATCGAAGGTGTCGGGAGTCGGGATATTTGGTCATCGGGATATCGGGGATCCTGGTGACAAGTTGGTTATGCAATTTGGAATTGTGAACCGTGAAACCCTGACGAGGAGGAAGGTGCCATCGTGCGGACAGCTGTCAGCATGTAGGAAAGGGGGAAAGCGCCATAGTGGGAGCCAGTTGTCCGTATAGCGGCGAATCGAGATTCGAGGAATCTGGAATCCCATGGGCAAGGGGTTTGCAACATTTGAAACCCCGTAGTCCTGATGGGGATAAGACAGCGGTCACAGGTTAACGGTCATATGGGCCAAAGCCTATATCCAGGAGAGCTAACACGTAAAGGGCGCGTCGGGATTCAAGGAATCGCGAGTCATGAGGGCATGTGTATTTCGACATTGAAACGCTCAAAACCCCGATGGGAGTTATGACTGTGGTCTTATAGAATATGGTCGTGTGGATTTGAGGCTTGGCCAGGTGGGGATAAGGTAACAAAGGAGTGCATCGGGGATCGGGGATCGGTGAAACAAGTTGTTTGAACATCATGGGTGTCAAAATCTCGATAGAAGGAACCCCGATAATAAGAAAAGGCCATCGTTGATTTAGAAGAAAGGGAGATCCAATGTTTAGTTGTTGTGGGTGGAAAATTTCCCGATAGGGAAATAGAAGAACCTTTCAGTTCTTCGGGCCAAGGAAGGGGGAGAGATCCTATGAGCGGACGTGCATAGAGGGCACGCCTGCGTCAAAGTGGTATCAGAGCGAGAAAATTTATTTTCTTTCTGTAGCAGAGAAGAAGGAATTTCACCATGCCGCCAAGGATAAGGGGTAGACAATCACCCGATCCAGAGGAGGAAAGGGAAATTTCCAGAGAAAGAGGTAGGCAAGTGCAGAATCCTGACATGTTGAGAGAAGTGCGTAATCTTCATGCCAGAATGGAGGACATGGAGACATCACAAAAGCGCAAAGATGATGTAGGAGGTATCAGTGAGTCTGAAAATGAAGATGATGTTGCACATGGAGAAGAAGAAATCCCAGTGGAGGATGCAACAACTGAACGCTTGCTTAAAGATGTTGCAAGTATGGGTGCGAAGGTTAAAATGGATGTTCCAGTTTATGAAAGAAATCTGGATGTAGAAGAGCTTCTAGATTGGATTAGATCTCTGGATACATACTTCGACTATGAATATGTTGAAGAGGATAAGAAAGTCATGCATGCCGTCATGAGATTAAAGGGACATGCAGCCTTGTGGTGGGATGAACTGCAAGCTGACAGGCATTGCCAAGGCAAGTAGAAAATTAAGAGCTGGGACAGGATGATTGCAAAAATGAGGGAAAAATTCATCCCCAGAGATTATCAAATCACTCTTTTCAGGAGGATGCAGAACCTGAGACAGAAGTTGATGACAGTGAAGGAATATACTGAGGAATTTTACAGACTGAATATCAGGGCAGGTCATCGCGAAAGCAATGACGAAAAAGTGGCCAGGTATATGAATGGCCTGAGATATGAGATTCATGATGAAATGAGTATGGCGACCATCCGAACAGTGGAGGATGCTTACCAAATGGCTCTGAAAGTTGAGGAGAAGTTGAGCTAAAAGTAGAGTCAAAGAGGCCGAGGTAGAAGTCAGCCCCGAGGCAAGACAGTTGCCCAGGAAAGAATCCAGAAGCCCAGAGACGACTGGAAAAAACCTCAGACTCAGACAGAGGGAGGTGGAATCTCGCAGCGAGGGTGATATGCTAAGCAAAGAGAACAACATACTGAGCAAAGAGGAGGATATGCTGATAATGATAGGTTTCCTCGTACCAGAGGTAGAGGAAGAGGAAGAGGTGGAGTAATTACATGCTTCACATGTAGAAAGAATGGGCACAGGTCATTCGAGTGTCCAGAGAAAAAGAAGGATGGAGGAGAAGCTCATATCGCTGAGGCACAGTGGCGAGACGTGGAAGCTGAAGATGTTGAGGGAGGAAGGTCACTGATGATGCGTAAAGTTCTCTTAACACCCGAGAAGGAGGTGGAGGGCTCAGCTCAAAGGACCAGACTTTTCAGAACAACTTGCAAGACCAAGGACATGGTATGCAAGGTTATCGTGGACAGCGGTAGCACAGATAATCTCGTTTCAACCGAGATGGTGGAAAAACTGGAGCTGGAGACAACTGATCACCCGAGTCCATACAAGGTTTCATGGCTACAGAAGGGACACCAGGTAACTGTTACTAAACAATGCTTGGTTGAATTTAAGATAGGAGGGTACAATGATAAGATTTTGTGTGATGTCATTCCTATGGATGTTTGTCATCTATTGCTGGGTAGACCATGGCAATATGACAGAAATGT
>ML843563.1:38365-51810 GCA_009831015.1 Picea engelmannii
TTTCACTAGACCGAAGAAGATGAGAAGAGTTTCAATTTGTTGAAACGGAAGATTACGGAACACCCAATTCTGGTGTTGCCAAATTTTCAAAAGACATTTCAGGTAAAATGTGATGCAAGCGGGTTTTCCATAGGAGCGGTCTTGAGTCAAGAGGACAGACCGATTGCATATTTCAGTGAGAAGTTGAATGAGGCAAAGATGAAGTATTCCACATATGACAAGGAATTCTATGCCATCATCCAGGCATTGAAAAAGTGGAGGCATTACTTGATCCCAAAGGAATTTGTTTTATATAGTGATAACCATGCATTACAGTTTGTGACTCAACATGATAAGTTGAATGAGAGGCATGTTAAGTGGGTTGAATACATGCAAAATTTCACATTTGTGATTAAACATATTTTGGGTATTGCTAACAAAGTTGTTGATGCTTTGAGCAGGAAGTGTTTGTTTTGCACGAGTTCAAAGTCCAGACGTTAGGCTTTGATGATCTCAGAGACATGTATGCAGATGACCAAAATTTTAAGGAGGCATATGAAGAAGCTGAGAATCCAGTTCTCAGAGATAGAAACCCTTGGACAGACTATATGATCCAAGATGGATTATTGTTCAGAGTCAATCAATTGTGCATTCCAAATTTCTCCATCAGGGAGAATCTACTGAAGGAAAAACATAGTGGAGGATTGGACGGACACTTTGGTCATGATAAGACATTCGCAAAGCTGAGCGAGTCATAATTTTGGCCAGGAATGCGAGCACATGTCAAGATATTTGTGGACAGATGCAAAATTTGCCAGGATTCAAAGAGAAGAAAGAAGAATGCAGGTTTTTATCAACCATTTCCCATACCTGAGAGGGCATGGGATGAAATCAGCATGGATTTCGTATTGGGATTGCCAAGGACACAAAGAGGATTTGATTCAGTCTTTGTGGTAGTGGATAGGTTTTCCAAGATGGCACATTTTATCCCATGCCAGAAAACTAGTGATGCGACTCACATCGCAAATCTGTTTTTCAAAGAGGTCGTTCGACTTCACGGCTTACCCATAAGTATAGTCTCGGACAGAGATACAAAGTTCATGGGAAATTTATGCAGGACACTGTGGAAGAAAATGGGGACTAACTTGATGTTTAGTTCTGCCTATCATCCTCAGATGGATGGGAAAACGGAAGTGGTGAACAAAAGTCTGGGAGACTTGTTGAGAATCTTGGTGATAGAGCACCACAGCAGTTGGGAAAATGTATTGCCGCAGGCAGAGTTTTCTTATAATGACTCAGTGAACAGGACCACATGCCAGAGTCCATTCCAGATTATATATGGCACGCAGCCGAGAGGAGTTTCTGAATTGAGAGATTCAGATCAGACTACTACTAGGAGTGCTAGTGAAGAAGAATTTGTTGAGGCAATGAAAGAACTTCACAGCCAAGTGAAGAAGTGGTTGCTGAAATCAAGCCAAGAATATAAACGCAGAGACGATCAACATAGAAGACAACTTCAGTTTGAGGTTGGTGATTTGGTTCTGGCACATCTGAGGAAGGAAAGGTTCCCGAGAGGAACGTACAATAAATTGAAGATGAAGAAAATCAGACCATGCAAGGTCTTGAAGAAAATGGGGTAGAATGCTTATGAGCTTGAATTACCGGATGGGATCAGAATTTCTCCGATATTCAACGTCTTAGATTTGTATCCATACAAAGCTAGGGAAGCAGGAACAAGTGATGAACAGTCAGAGGTTCAGTGGAAAAAGAAGATGTCAGTTGCAGAGAAGCCACAGATGGAGAAGATATTGGATAAACGAGTGCGTAAGAAAACCAGAAGGAAAGAATATTTTGAATATTTGGTCAAGTGGAAGGGCCACCCAGTTGAAGATGCCAGCTGGGAGACTGAAGAAGAAATTTTGAAGCATGGATAGACCGTGTAGGAGCTCATAGAAAAGAGCCCGTGAAAAATTTCAAGCGAGGGAGTATGATGCAGGAGAATCCCTCACATCAAGTGAGCCAACGCAAAAGACAAAGGACAGTTGGGCAGAACCAACCAAAATATTTTTGAATTTTCCCTTGAAGTTGATGCGCCAAACATAAATGAGATCATTTAATGAAGGTTCCTTGGTAAAATGTAATCAGACCTTGAGCTCCCCGCTCTCGTTTGAAGTAGACTGAGGCATTTATAGTAGTAAATGTGAGTAGGTAGAATTTTAGTAATAGATTAGACAGTTTAGAAGAAAAGAGGAAAAACGAATATAGACACCCTCATTGTACATTGCAGAAGGGGGGAACATGATTGTAAAAGTAGGAAGAGAACATGAGAATAGCAGAGAGTTGTAGAAGAACATCCATGTATAGATCTTGAATTAATAGAAGAAGTTGATTCAAATCCATGGTCTTGTGTCTGTTCTTTGTGTGTTGGTGTTAAATGATGTGCTCATGAGTGTTTGTTTTTCCTGTTATGCATTTTATTTATTGTTGTGTATATGATTTCATGTTTGAGTTTGAAATCTGAGGGGGAAGAAGAACTGAGTTTCAATTGTTTCTCTATCTGTGTGAGTATTCCTGCAAGGAGTGCAGTCGAAACCGTCCACAACGAGTGCGTTGACGGAGGCTCAGGTGGTTTAACTCTTGTTCTCATTCACCCAGAAGTGAAATTGGGTTACTGGATCCATGCCAGGAGTGCACATGCTTAGAGAGAGTCTCATTTGGGAATCTGAGAAGAAGCTTTGAAGGACTGTTGTTGTAGGTGTGCGCAGATTCGGAAGAGCTCAACACTTGGAAGTGTTCGAGGGTCACTGTAAGGAGTACATGCAAGAGTCTTCGTGGAGACTCAGAGGTGCGTAGAATCTCAGGAGGGATAAAGATTTTAAGCTTTTCGAAGAGAAGTATTGGAAGTTTTTGTTGTGGAGCATCTAAAACCAGTGTTGCAGGATTGCATGCAGGAGGACAAGTGAACGCAGAGGAAAACTGGATTGTCTTCAAGAAATCCCCAAGGAGGAAGAAATCGACGATCAGGATCCAGTGGAGAGGATTTGTGGAATCCCATCAGCCGTTGGATTTGCCAAAAAAGCAAGGAGTTTACGACCGTGTTCAGAGTTCAAGCTCCGGGAGTCATGAGTCATTGGATCATTGATCAGTTACCCGTCAGCCGTCGGATCAGACAAGAGCTACACGAGGTTTACCATCAGGATTTGAAATATCGGTAGTCCTGTGGTCGAATGTTTTTTGACATTTTAAACCCCAAAGTCCCGGGAAGATTTGGACCGTCCGTTAGTGGGACACGCAACAGAGATCGAAGGTGTCGGGAGTCGGGATATTTGGTCATCGGGATATCGGGGATCCTGGTGACAAGTTGGTTATGCAATTTGGAATTGCGAACCGTGAAACCCCGACGAGGAGGAAGGTGCCACCGTGCGGACAACTGTCACCACGTAGGAAAGGGGGAAAGCTCCATGGTGGGAGCCAACTGTCTGTATAGCGGCAAATCGGGATTCGACGAATCGGGAATCCTGTGGGCAAGGGGTTTGCAACATTTGAAACCCCGTAGTCCCGACGGGGATAAGACTGCGGTCACAAGTTAATGGTCATATGGGCCAAATCCTATAGCCAGGAGAGATAACACGTAAAGGGCGCGTCGGGATTCGAGGAATCGCGAGTCCTGAGCGCATCTGTATTTCGACATTGAAATGCTTGAAACCCCGATGGGAGTTATGACTGTGGTCTTATAGAAGACGGTCGTGTGGATTTGAGGCTTAGCCAGGTGGGGCTAAGGTAACAAAGGAGTGCATCGGGGATCGGGGATCGGTGAAACAAGTTGTTTGAACATCACAGGTGTCAAAATCCCGATAGAAGGAACCCCGATAATAAGAAAAGGCCAGCGTTGATTTAGAAGAAAGGGAGATCCAGTGTTTAGTTGTTGTGGGTGGAAAATTTCTCGATAGGGAAATAGAAGAACCTTTCAGTTCTTCGGGCCAAGGAAGGGGGAGAGATCCTGTGAGCGTATGTGCATAGCGGGCATGCCTGTGTCATGTTTCAATAGGATCAAGATATTCTTATTTCCCTTCTTTGTTTAAGTCACATAACATGTCCTCCTTTTCCATGCCACACAGAGTATCTTCTTTAAGATGATTGGTCTCTGGGGTACATATAGGATCTGATGAGAGGCATGCTAAGAACTCCTCAATCTCAGGTTCCAATGGTTGCTCTCCATTGAATTCTATGCATGATTCTTGAGTGTCCTCAACAAATTGACAATAGGAATCCGAAGAGACTTCTAAATCTTCTTGTGGAGAGACAACTAAATTGTTGAATGTTGTCAAGATATGCTCTTCCTGAGAGGTGGATATCCCAACTTCTGCTAGAATTTGGGAAATTTCTTGGAGGAACATTCTTCAAGATCTTGATCATCCTTGAATTACTCTAGTTGGTTGATCATCCTTGTCTCGCAACACAAATTAGTACTGAAGGGTTCTTACAACACTCCAAAAATGATTTATCATCAAAGATTTGAATTTAAAATTAAGAAATTAAAACTATTTGCAAAAGTAAAACACACAAAACTTGAACTTCTTGCATTATTGGGACCCTGCTGTCACTAGGTTATCGGTTCGCACAAGTTATCCCATCATTAAAACACAATTTTTCATAAAAGAAGGAAAAACACACTTTCATTAAAAGAAGAGAGGACAACCTAACTTTGGAGAAACCCCACAAAAGTGGATGCATGGGCTCTTCCCGCACGTCTTACCATCTTCTCTCTGCCCTTTGTTCATCCATAAAACCAATCCAAAACCATGAAATCAATCTAATTCAAATACTACCTATTACCGTTTACAACTCCCCGACAACAACGCCAAAATGTTGGTGCAATTATATGCATAATATATTAACAAACATAAATTATCGACCGAGATTCATAATCAGTAGAGGTGATGCACTATATGTGTCAATATCATATAGGTTCTTATGTATGTTTAGCATATCCTTTATAAGAAACCAATCTAAAACCAACACATTGTTTTCACACTTCAAAGATAGCACTATTTACACAATCCAAAATACAGAAAGAAAAACTGATCAACAAATGTATAATTCAGAATCCTTGTTCAGGGGATGGATCTGCTCATTATAGGCTCATGAAAGATAGATATGAGCTATGAATTTGTCCCCTGTAGCAACTAATTTCAACAGTAAATTGTAATCAACTTTCTGCACACAATATTTAAAAGACAATCACTCATAACTTAATCAATTATGGAAGAAACTCTTTGTTCCTACACAGGAAACATTAGGTGTATTAATATTCTCCATTTAGTGGTCCATGTAGGGTGAATGATGGGATATTAACTGTTCATGTACTAACACACTTGAAATTTCAAAGTAAATTACGAAAGTTGCTATAAAGAACACAACTTTAGGAATGCAATTTTTTATAAATCTCTACAACTATCTGAACACAAATTATTGTTTATGAAACTAAGTAAAATCACTAAAGATCTAGTGCACCATACATATCAAACTTAAACTAATACAAACCCATTCAAAATTTACTCAAAAGATATAACAATCATATAAGTCCAACACAATAGGTACACTTTATGAATTCATAGTTTAACTCAAACAAGAAATCAAAATAACAGGTACATGACACGCACAAATGAGTATCGGAATAAAATAGACATGTACATGAATAAAAAGATAAGCTATATTTCACATTAATATTACCATATTAGAATAGTGGGTCCTTCTCGATTCCAACATGGAAGCTCGAAAAACTCATAGGGTAGTAGGTTCCAAAAATGCACAAGATCAACAATTGTAATTCATTTTACTTTCCAGTAAAGAGACTTACAAAAAATATATGTTCACCAACCAATACATCAACATCACAATATGTAAATCCTACTTACTACCTCCTCAGAACTATGATGTCTTATTTATACATAAAATCCATGGAGGAATGGATGAAACTGAATCCCTAAACTAAGAAAACAATTTTTACAATTTTAGGATAAATCCAAAAAATCTATGTTTTTCATCAATTTGGGTAGATTCAAGTTAGGGCTCCACCCATATATTCCAAACCAATTCCAATTTTGAAAAACTGCCCATAGGTTATTCAATTTTCCATATTCTAGACAAAACCCATATCTTCTAATTTCTAGATTTGATACCATATGCACAGAAATCGAGGCACAACTTGGCAGTTTGCGATTTTTGCTAATTTTGGCAGAATCATTCCCCCTAATATGGAGGTCCACACTTGCGAGCTGGGTGAAATTTGACTCACGTTTCCGCATGAAAACATCAATCTAGACAAAACTCATGTGCCCGATGTTTTTCTAGAAACATTCAAAAAATTTGAATTATGTCTAGTATCGGATTATCACAGTTGGTACCATATTAGAACAGTTAGTACAAGAATCCTGTAGGTAGGGGTTTAGTACCATATGAACACAGTCATGAATATGGGTACCATACTAGCGCGATGTTAGTACCAGATGGAGCTAGTATAAGAATAGGCACAATCTGGTACCGGATGAAGCTGGTACTGGAAGAGGCAGAGAGATGGTACTAGATGAAGTTGGTACCAGAAGAGGTGGAGAGTTGGTACCAGATGAAGCTGGTACCGAAAGAGGTGGAGAGATGGTACTGGATGAATATGGTACCAAAAGTGGTGGATATATGGTACGGGATGAAGCACAAAGATGGTACTGGAAGAGGTGGAGATTTGGTACCGGAAGAGGTGAAAATTTGGTACAGGATGGAGATGGTACCGAAGGAGGTGCAATACTAGTACAGGATGCAGTGCGAAATGTGTTGGTACTGGATGAAATCTTGTGTGGGTACCAGAATAAGTGGAACCTTGGTACTAGAATATGTGGAGCCTTGGTACCAGAATAGAATGGGTACCAGAATATGTGGAGACTTAGTACCAGAATAGGTGGAGCCTTGGTACCGGAATAGGTGCAAAGTTGGTACCTGATGGAGCTGGTACCGGAAGAGGTGAAAGACTGGTACCAGTTGCAGTGTTGAATGTGTTGGTACTAGATGAAATGTTGTTCAAGTACCAAAATAGGTGGAACCTTGGTACCAAACTAGACTGGGTACCAGAATAGGTGGAGCCTTGGTACTTGAATATACTGGGTACTGGATCACACCATAGTTGCAGTACCGGATTACGATATAGTTGTAGTACCATATCAAGCTGATTAAGATTCAAAGTGATCAGGATCATACATAATCAAACATTTAATTGAATTAGCTCAAGAAAACTAAACAAAGCATGCCTTAATCATGATTTACCTCTCTATGTATATGAACAAGGTCATCAAGTGTATTTGTGGAGGAAACAGTCAATTATATACACATAGCATAGGTAAAATAGGCTTATATAGAGGGTAATATAGGGCAATACAGGTGTCAAAATGGAGACTCAACACTATTTATGCATAATATGTGACATATGATCGGGTATATTATGATGTTTTTTATGGATCGTTGACAATGTTTTGTTGATGGATGTAGGCTAATGATTTCTTACTAATAAGTCTCACACAAGGAGTAAAGGGGCCATGCACAACAACCATATATTGAGGGAGAGGTGTGGCAACAACCCTGTCACAATCTACTAGCACTCCCACCATGGCTCGAATTTTAGGTTAATGATTACCTAGTTATAGAGATCCATGATGTCGTGAGGGAAGATTTGAGACAGTCACTCATGAATATTCTAAGGGGCGTGCAATAAGGCATGTCCCTTATTCCTTAGAGGCCCTTAGTGTCTCACAAGGTCACATGAATGGAGTATTGACTCCAAGGGTTGGACAACTACCAAAACCAGTCAAAGACGAGTGGCACTCTTGTACCACGTAGTGCATCTTGAAGGGCATGTCACGTAATTAAAATTGAGTCAAAGGAGAGTGGTACCCTTAGAGAACGTAGTGCTTCTTGAAGGGCATGTCGCATAATTAAAATTGAATGAAATTCAGGTGGCAACCTTGGAGCACAGAGTGCGTGTTGAAGGGCATGTCGCGGTTTAAAGAAAAAAAGAACGAGTCAATGAATCTAGGTGGCCTAGAAAACTTGAGTGAACATTCAACCTTAAAACCTTCAGCACCTACCGAATTAGTTAATTGATTAATGAATTAACTAAATAATAAAATGATTAATCATAATCCCTAAGGTTCTAGGCATTCAAAAATAAATATTTAACTAAGCCTAAGTCTAAGTGAGTGAGAAGACTAAAAACTAAAAATTTTGAATTAAATGATGAGGGGATGAAATAAATCAAATTAAGAATAAATGAAAATAAAAATAAATCCTAAGGAATGATTAATACACTTGTGTAAGTAAATACTAATTTAGAATTTTAGTTGAGAAAGAAATAAAGCATAAATGTGTAAGCATAGAAATGTATCTAGTCTAGTCTAACTAAAGAACTTTCCTAAATTAAACATGACTATGTTTTAGAAAAACATCTGTCATTAAAAGGGAAATAGAGGAAATAAAGGGACAACTAGGAGTAATTTTAGGAGCTATTTTAGAATGGGTAATGAAAATTGACATTAAATTAAATTAAATGGTGGATTTATTGGTACAACTAAGGGAATGGGTGACAAGTGTATGGAGAAAAAAATTCCTAATTAAATTATTAAAAATAAATTAAATGTGAAAATGGAAAGTTGTCACTAAGAAAATTCTATAAAGGAAATGGCTGAGAGGAGGAATGGGGACGACTGGTATGCATAAGGTTATTCTGTTGGAATTTCTTTGACTAATTTTTCTTGTGGGAGTTCAGATACCCAGCTTGAATAGAGAGTGGTAGCTTGACCTTGCGAGGTGAGCCGAGAGATAGAGTATTATGGTTGTGTTTATTTGTAGCCCCTTTGCGGCTCGGGGGGACAAGGAGAAAGAAGAGTACCCCTAGCGTTGGTTGGGAGGTACCGCTGAAGTCTTCACGATTACCAAGCATGGAGCTGGAAGGAGCGCCATTGCAAAAGAAAATCTTCATATTCCTTTGTCGTCGGTTACGGTACTTTTATTCTAAGATTTGAAATTGTATTAAATTTTAATATGTATAATAGAGTTCGTGTAATTTCTCCATAAATTGATTGTATTTATAAACTTGATTGGACAAGTCCTTGAAAGATTTTATTGAAATCTAGAAGATAAATTTATGAAAATTGTCGCCATCTTGATTTCTCAAAATGATTAATGGTTGTGAGGATATATACATACAAAATGTTAATTTCGTAGTTGCTTCCAGTGATTGCATACCATAGTTATAATTAATATATTATTTTTATAGATGTGATTTATGCAGAAATGTCTCATGTTGCATGTGGAGAAGATTGTGTATTTATATGGTTGTGTTTGGGAAAAACCATGAAGAAATGATTAACCCTTGTGATTACTGATTCAAATTTCAATTTCTAGGAACAAAACTTTGTTTACAGTGTCGTCATAATTTTTAATTATTTTTTTGTTAAACCTCTTTCTCAAATCGAATTGGTAGATCCATTTTCACTTTGTAGTGGTTAAAATTTTTCCTAGAATGAGAATTTTGTGGAGGCTCTATAACCACTTCTAATTCAAATGATGGTACCAATTTATAGTTCTTTTTATTGTTTCCAATCAATCAACAGTCTAAGATCTTTATCACTGCAAATTTAAGGCAATGAAATTTGGAAAATATTATGATCTTTGTAACTTCCACTTCTTAGAACATCGAACCTTCTTATGTTCACTTCCTTGATTACTATATATAATTTAAAGTTTATTGTCTTGACCAATCAGTTACCCAAAACAAATTTGTATCTCACACATATTTCACTGTGTAGGCACTCTAAATTTTAAACTCTGAGTTCGTTGTCATCCTTTGAATAACCCAAAATTTACCAATTGAGTGATAGCTTTTCCTCTTCCTGAATCTTTGATTTTTCTTTTATAAATCTCAATTTTTGTGTCCTATTCATTCAGTGTAGGAGGTTGAAGTCTTGTAGTTAATATTATTGATTGTTCTGGAAATGCGACCTGTACAATTTGAAGAGTGAAAATTTTAAAAGATCTTGTATGATAGGATTTAAATTCGAAAATGATATTGAGGCTGTGACAAATAAATGACTTTCCTAAGCACTTATGTTGTTAATTTAATGACCCTTCCTTAAGCTTAATAATTCATGAACTCTATTTGCTTCCTGTAAATTTAATTCGATTTTTTCATAAATTTTGTCGTTTTAAGGTCCAGATCAAGGGCCAGATCAGGTTTAGGTCAAGGTCCAAATCAAGGGTAGGAACAGGTTTCAGATTAAGTTTCATATCAAAAACGTCTATCTTGATATTACAGTGTCAAATAACCTATTCGTGTCTGGTTTCTCTTTTTCCAGTTAATTGTTTTGTATTGATTTCCATGTTTTAAACCAGTGGCAACATCGTAGGGTTAAAACCATGAAGAGTGAGTTGAACTATTGATTGGCTGAAAGTATACACGATCACTCACCTCTTACCCGTCATTTCCACTTATTGACATACCCTGCATTAATTATTGTCCCTTCCTCTAAGCTATACTTAATAAAAATCATTTTTGTTGCACTTAAAATTAATCACAATTTTTAGAAGTTAAGTGTCAGATGGAGGATCGGATTAAGTTTTGGATGGAGGACTGGATTAAGTGTCGGATGGAGGGCCAGACAAGGGTCTGTAATGAATTTCATATTTTTATGCACACCAAATATGGGGCTAGGATAGATTATGGAACTCCTTCTTATTCCTTACTTTGGACATGTGATTTAGCCTGTCAATATTAATTATCTTTGGTCAATTAAGATTGGTCTTCCTAAAATTTTAAATAGATTTATAAGTTAGCATGTGATTTATTGTTTATGGTTTAATAAGACTTTATTTTCTTAATTCTCAAATGGATACGTAGGTAGTTGACTTATATTTGTTACTTATTATGGTTGGTCTTTCCTTCACTCCTCCAAATAATTTTTAAGATAGCAATTGCATTCTTACGTATGGTTGAAATAAGACCTAGTCTTTCTTAATGCCCTTGAATGGAGTTGTAAGTTGACATTGGTTTCTTATATTATTGTTGGGTATTCCCTTGGTTTTTTTAATTGGTTTTTAAGTCAATATCCGGTTCTTTATTCTTGTTGTTAAAGTAAAACTTGATTTTCTTTAATTGTCCTTATATATGGATATGCAAGATAAAATATAATTTATCTTATCTCATTCTTAATTATGGGTTGACTTCTTATAGTTTCTTGCAATGGAAATGTAAGGTAGTCTTGGAATCTTTCCATGTTTCTTGCTATGATTGAACCCCTTAGTTATTTTAAATGGATATGCCAGCAGTAGAATTCTTATTAATTGATATTATGATTGGTGGTTTTTGTTTTATAAATTGGATGCATAATGCAAGGTAGCATATAAATTTAATGTAGTTCTTAAGAAGATTGATCTTCTTGTGGTATCTTGCAAATGAATGTATGATTTTAGCCCTTAGATTCCTGTTATGTATTCTTAGAAGATATTCCTTAATATGAAGATGCATAGTTGATTTACACGAGACTAATATTTATTTATGCTCTTTGGGTTATTATTATTTATGTAAAATCCTCTTACTCATTTACACTCAATGTTGCTTGAAGATTTATTAAGTAGAGTAGATTATTATTTGCACTGGGATGAGTAACTGATTCTTAGATGAGATTGATGAGCTAGTTTGGATTGCGGATTATGTTGGGATATGGGAATTAGACACCTCCTTGTTCCTTAGAATAATCGCCATCCATGAGACCTTAAATGGTCAAAATCAATTGGATCAAAGGCTTGAGCATTTCTTATGTGTCATGGAGGTCCTAACCTTGCAAGGTAGGTTGGGCGGGTAGTATCTTTATGTCATTATTATGTTATCCTGATGATAATTATGTTATCATTTTGTTATCTCGTGTTATCCTTTTGTTATTTGATGATTATCTTTATGTGATGAGTTGAGATATTTAAAAGTACTGATGATTCTAGTTTATCGTGATGAGTCGATTTTGCATCGCCATTCATGATGCTTTTGATTTTTTGGTCATTACTCAATTATGATGATGTGTTAATTATATGTTGTTACTAAATATATTGATGTGTCAGTTGCGACGTTACTTTATTATGATGATGAGACAATTTTAATTCCTTTAATTATGTGTTGTTGAATTATATGTTGATGCAAATTCCTAATGCTTAAAAAAATTACCTTTTGTGCTTCGCTTTTTCTTAGGCGTAACGGAGGGTCGTTACAATTTGAGTTTGAATGGTGTCTTTAATTTTTTTTATCAATCATCACCTCTAGCTCTATTTGGAGTTTTATGTCTCTTTCTTCACTCTATTTTTCTAATGTTTCTAACTCTATTTGGATTTTGGAATTTCTCTCTTCTCTCCTTTTTCTACGGATTCCATATAATTGTAATAGATCTCTAGGGTGATTTTGGGGGGCCTTCCCCTATTAGGATGAGTTTTTGGAATAGGTGGTGGAGTGCTCATATTGAAAAGAAGAGAAAACAAAATGTAACAATTATTATTTTGGATTGTCTTTATCTCTCAAATCAACTTTTACTTGTGAAACTTAAAATAAAAAAATAAATAAAATACATTTAAATCTGTTTAATTTAATAGATTATAAATATATTTTAAATTAAAATTGAATCTAAGTAAAAAGTGACTCGCCTCATTTCACATGTCCAATTGCTTAAATGGTTGAAGAAGGCAAAAATAATTTTCGAAAACCACAGAGAAGTTATGGAGAAACTGAGAGAAACTACGAAGATTATTCTGGTTAAAAAAGGTAAAAACCAAAGAGAAGTATTATTCTCATTCAAAACCATAGATATAATGTTAGAAATAAAACATCTCCTTCAAAACAACAGAGAAGTATTATTCTCATTCAAAAGCGCAGGGATATAATTTCAAAACCACAGAGAAGTATTATTTTAGTTCAAAACTACAGATAAGTATTATTCTCATTCAAAACCACAGAGATATAATTTCAAAACCGAAGAAAAGTATTATTCCCATTCAAAACCAAAGAGAAGTGTTTCTTATAAAACATTATTAATTAAACTCATTTTTTTCATTTTCTATTATGATTTTTTATTTATTTAAAAAATGATTAACATAATTGTTTCCTTTATATTTCTCATATATTTTATTTAATTGAAAAAAAACTAATAAAATTTAATAAAAGAATATATATTTTTTATCTTATTTATTTATATATCTTTAATTTTTATTTAATCAAAAAATAACACCATAAAACATTATTAAGTAAGATGGTCATTTTCTTTATTCTTTTTGATAACATAGTATGGTCTAACATATGGTTGGAGAGAAATACATACACCTTTCATGACAAATACTGTAACAACCTCCTCGTTACGACAACAACTCTGAGAACAGGTGCAATTTTT
>ML843564.1:16714-38485 GCA_009831015.1 Picea engelmannii
AACTTGCTAAGCTACCCAATCAATCACCCCAACAGTGGTCAAGTAGATTAGTGTAAGATCCAAGCAGTTATCTGAAATGAAAGAGATCTAATGCATACATAAGAAGGTTATAATAATCAAATGTGACACATACCATGATACCTAGGACCAATTACCTCATGGAGCAAGAGCCTTTTCTGATGCAAGCCCAGGCCGGTAGTGATGGAGGCTGGTACTGCTGGCAGGACAAGTCTGGCCCTGAAGAAGAAAGGATGGGCCCTCAAGGGCCATGCTCAAGTCAATCTGCTCTCGTACTCCATGTCTAGGACCATGTGGGCCTCGAGACATGATCTCCTAGTTATCCCTAGATATCGGGAATAACAGGACCTACTTGTGTGCTTGTCACCTAGGGTTTTATTCAGCAAAATTTATAAACATATGCAAGAAAATGAAACTACAACCATTCATTCAAGAAGTTTTGCAGAAAATTACTTACATATCATCAAGAAATATCAATGCAAACCCTAGTTGTAACACCTTCCTTCAAGAGAAATGCCAAAACATGCCAAAATAGCCCTCCTTCAACAAGTGTGCATCACTAAATCAGCCAATAACCCAAGAGAGGGCACAAATTTTAGACCTCCTTATGGAGTGAGTAAGTTGTGATGAAAAAAATGAAGGTGAAAATTCTTCATTTATACCATTCCATGACCTAATTTTACATTTTAGGTCATGTAAAAGGCCAACAAGGCCAAAATACTAAAATCATATTGTTTTACATTAAAATGTTAAATCTAAACCCTAATCAAGCCGAAAAAGGAATAAAAGCCCCTCTAAGGGGGACGTTAGTCCTTTCTAGGGCAAATGAAGCATCCTGGAGCAAAACGTTAGCCCTCCTTGGGCTTCTCCAACCTACCACACATGCCACTGTTGCCCAGTCTGCCTCCCAAGACGTCCAATAGGCTGGATGACGTCTTGGTCATCAAGGGTGACATCCCAGACCTTCCAAGGCCAACGTTCCACTGAAAAGGGCTCAACCCCCCTAGGTCAAGCTGTGTCGGGGTGCCTCTGGTGGAACGTCCTCTTCTTCTCCGGTGCAAAGCCCCTGATCCATCTCTGTCCTGTCTCCGCCCCTTGATGGGGTCTCAGCATCCACCTGGTGGGCTCTTCAGCCCCATGGAGGTCCAAACTGATCATCTCCCCAAATGGTACTTGTTCGTCGGGCATGGTCCTGCACATCAAAAGCTACGCGCTCCATGGGCTCATCAGTCACAGGGATCATAGCAATGTCAATCACATTTCATCATCAATATTAATAAACATGTGCATAAAATCTCTAATACATCAGTCAGCAGCTCAAAGACGTTACACAAGCCTACAATTCAAGTCTGGAGAAAAAGACAAGGCGTCCTATTGCGCTAGTGTCCACAGAAGAAGGAAAGTTCCCGGAAGAAACCTCATCCAAGCCATGTAAGTGGGTGATGTGGTCAAGGGATGTACAAACATGTGGGTGCAGTGAGGGCCAAGGATGCAAAAATGTTACCTGTGGGTGCCTTTGTAGAAGGCGAGCTGTACCTGTCATGGATGCATTTTTTCCAAGCCCATTCTTGCCTTTTATTCTTCATTCCTTTATTCTTTTATCTTTTATTGCTTTTTCCTGTTCAAGAGCTAATCAGGGGACACTGCCCTGGCGTGGTGACCAGTGGTGACAGAGTTACCCACAAGTACATTAACAGAAATGAGAAGGTTGGCTCGTGATGAGAACCCCTTTCCCTTGGCCATGCAACCAAGAGTCAATGCCCTGGCATGGTAACCAGTTGGTGGCAATGTCATACTGCTAGGTACCCATGGACCTAATAGGCTGGCTCGTGATGAGACCCCCTATCCCCTGGTTAGGTCTTGTTTTATTACTTTTTCGGGTCCCTCTTGTTTCATGCTGAGAAGCCTTTTATTGCTTTCTCGGGGATCCCTGGGCAAAGCATCTCGAAGTTTTATTCTTAGGCTTTTATCTTTTACCAGCTTGCTTTTACCTTCTAGGCCTTTAGCCCCTTCTTCCCACAAGATAAGGTGCAATCCTGAAAATAGGTCAACCCAGTGCTCGGACAAGTGGAAAGGGATAGGTGAGCGAGAAAAAAGATGAAAAGTGGTGCTATGACGGGAGCGGACGATGGCTTTTCAGAAATCCCCCTAGTGGCAAACCAAAACCTATAGACACAAGCTTGCTAGGGCACCCTGTCAATCCCCCCAAACATGGTCAAGTGGGCAAATGTAAGATTCAAGCAGTTGTTACAAACAAAAGGAATCAGATGCATACATTCAATGGTTTTGATGATCAAAGTGACACATACCATGATATCTGGACCAATTACCTCATGGAGCAAGAACCATCTCTGACACAGGACCAACCCGATGGTGATGGATGCTACTACTGCTAACAAGACAAAGATACTGGAAGAAAGAAAAGGTGGGCCCTCCAGGGCCATGCTCAAGTCATTCCTGCTCTCGGTACTCCATGTCTAGGACCTGTGGGCCTCTAGACATGATCTCCTAGTTATCCCTAAAAGTGGGGGATAACAAGGTCCATGACAGGGAGACACATGTATGCAGGCTTAAGAAAGCCCTGTATGGACTCAAACAGGCACCCAAGGCCTGTTACTCCAGGATCAACAGTTATCTGCAGGACATGGGCTCCACCAAGAGTGAGGCAGATCCCAACCTATACTTCTTGTTGGTTGGATCTAAGGTCCTCATCTTGGTGTTGTTTGTGGATGATCTCATTCTAACAGGTGCAAAGAGTTTGATTGCAAGTTGCAAGTCAGATCTAGCTTCAAAATTTGAGATGAAGGACATTGGGTCGATGCATTATTTTATGGGACTTGAGGTTTCGCAGTGATCAAGCAATATCTTCCTCGGATAAGAGAAGTACACTTTAGAGATCCTTAAGAGATTCAGCATGGAGGATAGCAAACAGATGGCCACTCCAATGGTGACCAACCTAAAGAAGATTGATTCTTCAGCTTCAGAGTTGGCACACTATAGACAGTACAGGCAGTTGATTGCCTCGTTGATGTATCTGGTCAACACTCGACCAGATATTTGCTTTGTTGTTAACACCTTGAGCCAGTTCATGGTTGAGACGAGGGAGGTTCACTAGGTGGCAGCAAAGCACGTGCTCAAATACTTACAGGGCACAGTAAGATATGGATCCAGTACCTTGGTGGAGATGGTGTGAGGTTGCAAGGGTTCTCTGATTCAGATTGGGCAGGCAGTGATACAGATCGAAAGAGCACTTCTGGGTGTTGCTTCAGTTTGGGGTTAGCAGTCATTTCCTGATTCAGCAGGAAGCAGCCTTAGTAGCATTGAGTTCAACAGAGGTAGAGTACATTGCAGCCAATCTAGCTAGTTGTGAAGTCATCTGGCTTCGCAAGCTACTCACAGGATTGTTTGGTCAGGAGCTTGAGCCAACAGTGATCCACTGCGATAACCAGAGTTGCATCAAACTCTCGAAGAATCCATTGTTTCACAAGAGATCGAAGCACATTGAGATCTGATACCACTTCATCAAAGACAAGGTGTTGAAGGGAGCAGTCAAGTTCCAATATATTCCTATAGAGGAGCAATTGGAACACATTTTCACCAAGCCCTTGATCAAGGGCAAGTTTGTCTTCTTCAGAGACAAGCTTGGAGTGGTAGAGAATACCTTCCTCGCTAAGAGGGAGTGTTAGTGTTTGTAGCTCGGACAAGTATTTCCGCAAGGGTGTCTACTTATGGAAATCGTCATTAAATGTATCCTTACCTTTCCTAGAGTTCACTTTATTAATGTATTAATAAAGGTGAACGTCTTTTATTAAAATGACTTTTAATTAATAAAGTAGCTAAGCTAAAGTCACTTAATCATTTAATTAAAAGAGAGTCGTTGATCTCGCGATCTAATCTTGACCGTTGAGATCAGGTTAATGGCTCAAGTGAAAAATATAAAGACAGAGAAGGTAAAGAAAAAGACACAGAGAGAATTCATTTCTCACAAGTCACGTGAGGTGAAGGAGAGAAAAAAATCAAATCTGATTATTTCAAGCATTGGCGAGAAAGAAGAACAAGTCGCACGCATCCTACAGAGGTGGCATACAACGAATCTGCAGCAGCAGATCCGTATTGCAGGTCACAAGTGTGGGTAGCAGGTCACATTTATTGCAGTAGGTTGCACACATTTCAAGACAACCGCATTTATTACACCTGGTATAGATCCATACAGATCTGTACAGGTCCGTACAGATCTGCACGGACAACCTCAGCGATTGGCAACACGCAAATTGAGGCACAGCATTGTAACAAGTTTGCAGATTTGGGTTTGTGTTTTTATTTCTCAGAGCCATTTCCCTATGAAGGGAGCTCTTGTAAGTTCCAAAGTTATTTGAATGAAGAATTGATCTAGAAGAGCAGAAATAAGTGTGTACTGTGTGATTGCTTTTATCGTTTTTTGTTGCATGCAAGAGTTAATAATTTCAGCAAAGTAATTAGATTTTATATGTTGCTTAGTTAGTTGATTTTAGAAAAATTAACAACAACTTGTGTGAGTTATGGCACAAGATGATGGGGCATCTGCATCATAGGGCGTTGACTATTCTGAGGGAGATAGTCACTAGATTTCCAGGGTTCAGTATTGAGCAGCAACGAGTATGCAGAGGGTGCATGCTTGGCAAGCATGCCAAAGCTACTTTCCCAAGCAACGAGCATAGGTCTAAGGATATTTTAGACCTAGTGCATTCAAAAGTTTGTGGATTGATGTCAATAGCATGTACTATGTTTCCTTCCTTGATGAATTCTCTCACAAAACTTGGATCTACTTCCTAAAGACCAAGCATGAGGCCATCAATAATAAGAAGCATGTACTATGTTTCCTTCATTGAAGAATTCTCTCACAAAACTTGGATCTACTTCCTAAAGACCAAGCATGAGGTCTTTAGCAGGTTTCAGGAGTTCAAAGCTCTAGTTGAAAACCAGACAAGAAAGAAGATCAAAGTCTTGAGATCGGACAATGGGGGAGAGTATACCTCCAAGGAGTTCAAGGGTTTCTGCAAGGAGGCAAGAATCAAGAGGGAGTTGATTATTCCGTACAACCCACAATAGAATGGGGTTGCAGAGAGAAGGAATCAGTCCATCATAGGAGCTACTAAGTCCATGATTCATGACCAGGACTTGCCAATGTTTCTTTGGGCAGATGCATGCAACATAACAATCTACATTCAAAACCACTATCCTCACAAGATCTTGGAGGACAAGACACCAAAGGAGGCATTCACTGGTGTGAAGCCTGAGGTGAGTCATTTATGCATCTTTGGCTATCCAATTTATATCCATGTACCGATAGAAAAGAGTACTAAATTAGAACCCTCCAACGGGAAGGGTTTATCTGTGGGTTACAATGAAACTTCAAAGGCCTATAGGGTCTTTATTCTAGAGCAGAGATAGATAGTAGTGAGCAGGGATGTAAAGTTTTAGGACGACTTTGCATCCAAGAAGTCCCATGAGCCTATTCCAATGACAGAGGATGACTAGCAAGAACCTCCAAAGGTTGAGCCAGGGTCACTAGTTATTTCCAAAGCAGTACAGCACCCTTGAGGTGAAAAAGGGCAAACAATAGCCCCTTCCAATTATGTCAGGAAACCTTGATGGTTCACTTAAACATTGAGGGATGCTCAAGAGTATGTTGAGACTCCTAGGAGCACATTTAGAGAGACCAGACCTCCGAAGAAGTTTCCGGACTACATGGCATTGATGAGCAACATCATACATTTCGAGCCTTCCAACTTCAAAGAGGCAAGAAACTAGGAGGTATGGAGGAATACGACGGTGTAGTACACCTCCATCATGAAGAATGATGTTTGGGGCATAGTGCCAAGAATGAAGGGGAAGTCAATAGTGAGTTCCAAGTGGCTCTACAAAATCAAGCATGCAGCAGATGGCAGCATTGAGAAGTTCAAAGCGAGGTTTGTGGTGAGAGGATTCTCCCAGAAAGAGGGAGTGGACTATGAGGAGACATTTGCTCCAATCACCAAGTACACTTCCATTAGAGCAATTATGTCCTTAATTTGATTTATGGAATGGAGGATACATCAGATGGATGTGAAGACAGCTTTCCTTAATGGGATTATTGAGGAAGACGTGTACATAGACCAGCCTCAGGGCTTTGAGGTAAAAGGGAAGGAGTCACATGTTTGCAAGCTTAAGAAAGCCTTGTATGGACTCAAGTAGGCACTGAGATCATGGTCTTCCAAAATAGATGGATACTTATAGAGTATGGACTTCACCAAAAGTGAAGCATATCATAACTTATATTATATAATTGTTGGGATTCATCGGCTCATTTTGGTGCTATATGTAGATGACTTGTTTCTTATAGGTGCAGAGAAGCTCGTTGCAAGGTGCAAAGCAAACATGGCAGTTGAGTTCGAGATGGACATCGACATGATACATTACTTGTTGGGTTTGGAGGTTTGGCATAGACCAAGGGAGATTTTCCTTAGGCCGGGTTAGTATGCAATGGAGATCCTAAAGAGGTTTCGAATGCAGGACTACAAATCTATGGCCACACCCATGATCACTTATCTGAAGAAGGTGACAGCTTCAAATTCAGAGTTGGTGGATCCCACATTGTACATACAATTGATAGGTTCCTTGATGTATTTGGTCAACACCAAACCAGATATATGTTTTCCAATGAACACCTTGAGTCAATTCATGGTGGAGCCAAGGAAGTAGAATTGGGTAGCAACAAAACATGTGCTCAAATATTTGAGGGGCATAGTGGAGTATGGTCTGAGATATCTTGGAGATGGTGAAGTGAGGTTGCAAGGGTATTCAAACTCAGATTGGGCAAGCAATGCAACAGACAAGAAGAGCACCTCAGCGTGTTGCTTTAGCTTGGGATCAGTGATAATATCACGGTTCAGCAAACGCAAACTTCTGTTGCACTTAGCTCAATAGAGATAGAATACATGGCAACCAATATTGCTAGTTGTGAGGCTATTTGGATTCGTAAGTTACTTGCAGGATTGTTTGATCAAGAATTGGACCCCATAGTCATTTACTTTGATAATCGGAGTGGTATCAAACTCTTTGAGAATCTAGTGTTTCATGACAACCCCAAGCACATAGAGATCGTATATCACTTCATACGAGAGAGGATTCAAAAGGAAGCTTCTCCAGTATATTCCCACAGATCCACGGGTAGTTGATATTATGACCAAGCCCTAGGCAAAAGGGAAGTTTGAAGCATTCAGAGACACTTCGATTGGTGCAGAATTCCTTCCTCGATAAGAGGGAGTGTTGAGAATTGTAGCTCGAGCAGGAACTTATCACACAGGTTCAGTGTGAACATGCAGGAAGTGGTTCGAGACATTTCGAGGGTAACCACCTAGGAAAAATGATCATTAATTATGTTTTGTAATTCGCTTAAGATAAAGTGAGATATCTTATGTTTTTCAATTGAGTCTAATAAAGTGCATTTAATGCATTTATGACATAGACTAGATCTAATATGAACTGTACATCTCAAGATCAAATTAGGTTTTGGAGATTAGGGTTCTTGTAGATTAAGGTTTCAGAAAAACATAAATAATACAAGATAGAGAGAACATTATTATAGTTGACCAGTTGAGCAAATTGAACGACTAGAGGAGAGAAAAAAACACACGGCAAGAAGAGGATCAACTTGCAGCTTTTCAGCAAAGTTGAAGAGGCGGTCATAGAGCAAACCTATATAGTCATGCAGATCCATACAAAGGGTCTGTATAGTTGTACGAAACCCATACAGTAGTTGTACAACGAGTTGTACAAGCCGTACAACTGATGTCCTCCCTTGTTGTGCAAATCATACCTTCTCTGTGGGTCATACAGCTCAGTTTCAAGATGATTTTGTTAACCATGCAGCTGCAATTTTTTAGCAGGCCGTGGAAGTTTCCTTGTAAGATTTGATCAAAGGAATGAAAAGTTGATTTAAAGGAGAAATCCATGTGTATGTGTTTTATGCTTCTACTATTTACTTTTCCAGCTATTATGTGATTGATGCTATGGTCTGAAATTAATTTCTACATTAATTAAATTCAGCAATTGATACGTTTAAATGAGATCATAAGTACAACAATCATCTAGGCTAGAAAATTTACAGATAAGAGATGAAGTTAAGTACATCCTCTTAGCTTATCACAAGCTGGTACTACCCTTCAAACTCTTCAAAACTCTATCAAGTACAACTTAGGATTTATCACCAAACCCTAACTCTAATGCCTCTTTAGGGATGAAACCTTATCCCTGGACTTCAAGAATACTCCAGGAAACCCTAGTGCCTTAAGATAGAGAGATAAAGTACAAATAAATTGAGCAAGAGAAAGAGAGAAACTAGCACTCCTCCTCTAACATCTCTAACCTAAGAGTAAAGAAAAATAAGCACAAATGCATGACTGATAATGATAATGACTCTCTCCTTCCTCTATTTATATGAGAGGTATGGATGGTCTACAATGACAAGTGGACCTAGTCTACTACAAGCAAGCTACAACAGACAAGTAGGTCCACACGTGTGAAGAGCTCTACTCCAAGTGACACATGTCAAGCTCCAAGGTGACAATGATAAACAAGCAAGGCTCCAAGGCATGAGCAATGTTACCCCCTCATGCCTAGGGATAACATGAGGAGATCATGTCTCATGGCCCACACTGAAGACAGTGATCCCGACGATGATGATGATCAGCATGTCCACTCATGGTAGCCCATCAGCTCCCCTACAAATGCCTCTTTCACTCTTGATCAACAAAGCTCATCACATCCAATCAGCACAGTCTTTGGGATATGGTAAGCCAGTGTCCACATTAGTCCTTTTGTCATATGAAGTGTTGTGCTTAATATACTAGGCATGTGAATGAGGATCATTGGTTGAAGTTGGATAATGGGTCATAAGCTCAGAAAGTTATGTTTGTTTCCTTGTTTCACCTTGGTGGCCATCATTTGTACTCTAGTCTCGTGTTGTCATCCCCAAGGAAAAGGGGAATTATTGGGGGGGCCTCACAAGGGTAACGTTCCATTTCCCCGCCATACTTAACACTTACCATCCTGGAGCTTGTCACAATGTACTAAACTTCGGTTATGTCATAGTTTATTCTCTCATGAGAAGAGGGGCTAAAGGCCCAGAGGTCGATTCCAACTGCTAGTAAAAATAATGAAGAAAGAATGATACTAAAGAAATAAAGAAATAATAATGACATTTAAAAGTCAATCAGTACTTGAGCTCTATCCCTTTCGTGTTCACCCCAGTCCCAAAGCAATGAATGCTAATGCTTGAAACCTTATAAAGGGGACTTGCAAACAAATGAAAGGAAAAAATAAAAGGCAAATTAAGGGGTTTGGAAAAACGTAGCACCTAGAAAGGGGTAACCTAAGAGAAAGTGCACCCTCCATAAAGGTGCTCATAGAAATGGACCAAATGACTCCATAAGCCATGAAGTACGCCTAGCACGTTTCACTATCACACTTACTCTTGAAGGGTTCTTTCTTTCCTGCTTCCCTTGAGAAGTATCCCTCTACTTGGGTCTTTTCTTTCCTGTTTTGGTTGGCACGCCTAATAGGGTCTAATGACGGTCCTCCCCTAGTCAAACTTGCCAACTTACATAAACTCTTGAGCTAATGTGAAGTTTGAAGGGTATACTTGATGTGAATTGTTTATGTGGCTTCTATGTTAAGTACCAACTTACTTTGTATAATCTAAGGACTATTATACCTTGTAAATTGGTTTTAATAACTTTCATTTGATTTGGATGCACCTGACATGGTTCCTTGAAGGACGTCCCATGCTTTCACCCAGGACGTTGTGCCTTTATTGTCAGATATGGCATGTGTGATGCAGAGTATTAATTCATTCGATGGTTTCACATACTCTCACATATTCAGGACCTTGGATGTTGGACAGATGGGCTTGGATTTGATAGATATGGTCATGATGGCACACTTATGGGCAGGAAGCCCATACTTTGGACAGTGCCCCCACACCTTACCCAGCCACTTGATGGAGGACGTTGCACTTGGTTGGCTTGGACACCATGCAGAGATGAGATGCATCCTCTCCTACCCTAGCCTACCGCACCACCTTCCTCTTTGATAGAGATTACGCCAATTCCTATACCACCCGCCTTACGGAATTACTCCCCCCCCACCCCCCATCTCCCACTTTAGATCACTAGACACCACCACAGCCAAATACGAGATTCTTTCCACGATTCTCATGGAGGCAGCCCTTGATTCTTACCCCCACTCCACCCATCATAATATTCATAAGCCTATCACTGACTCTTGCCCCATGAACCGTTGGTTTGATGATGAATGCAAATCCCTCAACAAGCAACTACGGCTCGCCCCCACTCATGACCCATCTTCCTCCCCCCGCCTCTACAAAACATACCATCAACTCCTTCGCCGTAAAAAGAGATTGTTTCTCTCCCAAAGGAGACGAGAACTTTGTGAGGCCCTCTGCCACTCCCCGAAAGCCTTCTGGCGTGCCCTTTTCCCCAAACACCAAACAACTCCACCCGACCTTGACCCCCAAGCCATGTTCTCCCATACCACCTCCCTTTATGACATTCCTAGACAACCTCCCACCCGCATCTCCTCCTCCCCCTCCTCATGCCACCTCTTTTCTAAGCGAGACAATAGGAGAGCAGCCAGAGCTATGAGTGCCAACAAAGCAGCAGATGAGGAAGGGCTTCAAGCCGAGTTCATTAACTAGGGTGTTCGGTCTCTTTAGTCTTATATTGTTGATTTATTTAACCAGGTGGTATGTTCAGGCTTTCCCCCCTCCTACACATGACACATTATACATCCAATCCATAAATCATGAACAAGTTCTTATCCAAATAATTATCGGACTATCATGGTGGGTCACACATTCTCCAAGCTTTATGCCACAGTCTTACACCAGTGGTTCTCTAAGGAGCTGGAGAGATGTCATCTCAGGACTAGAGAGTAAGTTGGTTTCTGCCCAGACTACCAAACGATTGATCACATCTTCACACTCCAATCCATTGTTGAGGAGACTCGTCATCGTTCTTTGAAGGTTTGCACTTGCTTTGTAGACTTCTGGAAAGCGTTTGACACAGTTCTGAGGGAAGCATTATTTCATAGGCTCTGTGACATTGGTATATCTGAGACCCTTCTATTGGCCATCATGAGGTTGTATGAGTCAGTTTCAAGACGACTCAGTATGGCACATGGCCTTTCCGACTTCGTTCAGAGTACCATCGGGGTAAAACAAGGGTGCCCTTTCTCACCAACACTCTTCGGGATTATATTGATGAGATGGAGTCCTACCTCCATGAGCATATCTAGGAGGGGGATGGTTGCCTTCTACATCAGGTGTTGATCTTCCTGCTCTTATTCGTCGACGACTTGGTTTTGTTGGCCTCCACTCCTGAAGGCTTGCAGAGACAGATCGATGCACTGGCCATCTTTTGTGACCTTTGGCAGCTAACGGTAAACCTGGGTAAAAGATTGAGATCACCACAGCATACACTTATCTGGGAGAACAGTTCACGGGGCCCTGATTCAGCATGCAGCAGGCCCTTCTACCTATGATCAATAAAGGGTACGGTTCCCTGGCCCTCATCGAGAGACAATGCTTCTTGGGTCAGTTTCAGGACATCTCATCCAAACTCTACCTCATGGAGGCAATTATCAGACCCACAGTTCTCTATGGCTCGAAACTAAAAGCTCACTAACCAACACAGTGGTGCACCTTGCATTTGCATTATAGAATAGGAAAGCAAGGGAAGATACAATGTATCTAGTCACATGCAAGAAGTGTTCAAAGTGACTCAGCCAAACCCTAACACTAGTCTAACACTCCCTCTTAGCAAGGAAAGTATTCTCCATCAAACCTAGTCTCTCCCTAAACATCTCCAACATCCCCTTTGCTATGGGCTTAGTTAGGGTATCTGCAACATATTGATCTATCTAAACATTTTGTAAAGCCACTTCTCCCTTCTGGACCCTATATCAGAGAAAGTGGTACCTAATTTCAATGTGCTTGGAGCCTGACTAATGCATCCAACAAGCTTTCAAAAGAGGTTAGCTTCTCACAAGAACATATACACTGTACACAATGATGCCAAGATGGGAAGAAACATTCAAACTAATCCAAACTAGCTCATTCTATTCATCTTGTCACCAACTACAACTAGTTGATCTCTCAACTTCGTGGTCTTCATCAGATAGCTAGCTACTATATCAATCTTGCTCATGCAAGTACTAGACAATTTGTTCTTCAAGCAGATTCTATTAGACATGTTCTCCCTCTAGTACAAGGCGACCAAGGCAGTATGCATTTCCCTAGTCGTCTATTCTTTGCGATGTGAGGGATTAGATGATCCTTCACCAAATCCAAAAATATTCATTTCACTTGGACCGATTTCCTATTGTGATCAACCAACTCCATGGGATCTATGGGAAGTTCAACCTCCTTCCCCACAAGGTACCACAATCCAACCTCTTCCAAGAGACTTTGCAACCTACACTTCCATGGAACATAGTTGGAAGCACCCTCCAACAAGTGACAATCTTGAAAACCATCAGTGGTCATGGCTACAACTCTTCAAACAAACACAAAAACAGATCAGCAACTAATCAAATATGCAACCACTTACACATGCAGATCACCTTTCTTAGGCACACAAAATAACACACCAATCCCTAGAGCAACTAGGGCATCACACACCACAACCCTTCACAGGTCCAAATCAGCTTCACTTACTAAAACTCAGACATCCCACCCCTAAAACCCTCCAATAACTCCCTTTCACATGTTGCAGTCCTATCCATGGACGGAATCTTGGAGAGTTTCAGCAAAAGCACTCTCATACCATGTTTTTCAAACCACAATAAGCAAATTCTCCACTCAAAGAATAATCATGAAAACACTAGGTAACTTTAAAGATGGAAACCTATCAAAATAGCAATTTTCAAATACTAGAATCTACAAACACACTGCAGAAAAATAATAAAGCAAGTACAAAGATCTGAACTCTCTCTTATCAATTGGGTTTAGTTCGGGTGGTCAAGAGGAATGATTGGTATCCTCCCCACCCAGGTTCAATTCCCGCAAGTGACATGTTGAGCTCATAACGAGTATATTGTTGTAATGGATTTCATCCTTGTTGTTGACCAGCCTTGTGCCCAGAAGATTCTAGGGTTTACCCTGGGTACCATCCTCGAAATGAGGGGAAGTACTTGGGGGTTTTCCCCGAGCTTTGTAACCTAGAAAAAAGATCTGAACTCTCAATCACATCTATATTCAATTTAATATGGAAAGAAGAAAATAGATTGTGATAGCTTAAAACCAAAAGCTCGCTAACCAACACAATGGTGTGCCATGTATCTATCTTCTTCCTAGAATAGGAAGACGAGAGAAGATATAATGTATCTAGTCACATGCATAAGTGCTCAAGGTGACTCAATCAAACCCTAACCCTGGTCTAACCACCTAGTGTACCCTATGAATAAGTGCGCCAAGTTATTGCACCCAATGTTTTAAAACTCGGACTCAGACTTGGAATCAATTGAGGGTCAACTCAGACTCAGATTGACTTGGACCGATCTGATTTCAATGACTCAGTTTACTATAAAATACATTAAATATTTAAATTTTAATGAAAAATTATATTTTAAAGATTTCAAAAAATTATTGAAACTTTGAAAGAAAGCATTATGAATACATGAGCAAGAACATTTAAATGACAAGCAATGTTCCACCATCGCTTATATTGGGATCCTCGTCATTAGTATTACCCTTTGCCTCTTGTCTAGCCTTTGCCTCTACCTCGATCCTCTAGGGACATCAGTCAACACCACCCCATTTTAATGAAACTACCTAATCCAAACCTTAGTCTACATAATCTTACTAAGGGTTCATCTCAGTCATTAAAAATCACAACTAAAACAAGGTTGTAACATTTGAAGATTTATCTTGTTATAGAAGGAACAAGTTCATTTGATTGAAGAAAGTGAAACTTCAGAAGAGGCGCTTGGTGCCATGGGTAAGGGTGAGAAGGTGAAAGAGAAATTGCCTCCAGTCACAAGATGTCAAAGAAGATTCACTACTATTACGTGAGTCGACTCAGTTTAAGATGGACTGTAAGAAGCTAAAGAGGGATTTAGCTCAAAAGAATTAATCCAATTTTGCAACAAGAGAGGCATTTGTGTTTTATGCCTCTCAGGACAACACCATGGAATGAGAATGCATATACTTTTGACATGACTTGTCCAGAGGAAATCTTATTGGATCAATATCAGCAGGAGCAGGATAAGAGAAGGGTACAATTGTTGGTATGGGGCACTGTTGGTGCAAGGTACATGAATAGATGTGTAGGGTACTGCGAACAATAACTTGGCAAGATTAGGACCTCATGTATAAATAGGCTACAGATGCAAGCCATAGGTGTAGGGTGTTGAGGACAGTTATGTGGCACATGCAACAGAATATACGGGGCACAGTTGCAGGGTACACATGCAGAGTACAGGCAGCTTCCCTTGGTTCTGCACGATCGACTGGAGGAAATCTCAGCATGTATTTTTGTAGTCTCTGATTGAGAAATTTTATGTGATGGTCACTGCAGCCATTAAGGTGGGATGTTGGAGTAACGGTAAAATTAAATGTTTTAGTTATTGTCAATAAATAAATGATACGTGTGTGTGTCAGTTAAAGAAATAAGTAGCCTGACACATGGATCGATGAGGTAGAACGAATGAGCTTCTCAGCTTTTCTATTCATTGTATCCCGATGGGGAATTTGTATAGGTTCCTTAATGCATTCTTCTTTATGTTATATTCTAGTTTGCTTGTTTCTAATTTTGGTGTCTGCTAATCTGGCTCTGACAACAGCTAGTTTTAATTAAGAGCCAAATAATGGCATAAAAGTTAAAACCAAACACAAGACCATCATATTTGTACTCTTTTATAAACTGTAATGAACATGACATTCTTAATTACTGCAATAAATAGTAATACCACAACTATAGCTATAGACTAAAGTATAACGGGAATGCACCACTTTTCTATTTTTTTATAAACTCCAATGAACATGAAATTCTTAATTATTGCAATAATTAGTAATACCACAACAATGGCTATAGACTAAAGCATAACGGGAATGCATATATGCGCCAAAGGGAAATGGATTGCCTTGAAAGATAAAGCTTTTCGGTATAGAAAACAGGGAAAAGGTCCATGCCTGGCACGTCCTCCAAAAGCAGCAATAGCTTCATCTACTGAAGCAAATGTGCCAGCAAATGTGCCAAGAAATAAACCATATCGAAGTGTTTCCTTCCAAGCTGCAGACATTGCATCGCGATTTGTCCTGACTCCCGCCATCCTGTGCAATAAACAGTAAGCCTCCGTCCTCAATTTGAACTGCAAAAGCTCAATCAACCTAAAAAGTTTAGCTTTAACTAGGCATTCATTTCATGTCTTGTCCCCTCACCTGGTTGAGGACGATCGACGCTTCAAGCCAACCAGCAAGCCAAAGAGAGCAAGACCTCCTTTCAACCCTGCTCCGATGGCAAAACCCTTGGCCGAAGCACTGATGCAGCGATCCAAACTTTTCCAGTCTTTCAGCATTCTCAGTCCATGATCTATAAAAGAACAAAAAAGGTCGGATGGTTCTTGTCCACTCTTCTCGACACTATTGACAACGAAACTTTCATCTTTGCATTTCCGTTCAAATGTTTCAGAGAATTTCCCGCCGCAGCCTTTGGCTTCGCAATTTTCTCCGTTATTCTCGCATTCTTCATTCCCGCAATCAAAATTACTGCCTCCGCTACATTCATTCGCGCTCGATTCCATCCTTCCTTTAGTATTAACCCGACTTGTGCATTCCTGATTGTTATGATTATCATCTGCCGAGCTTCGATTTGGCTCTTCCTCTGTCAAAGAATGCACAATTTCAACATTTTCTTCATTTGCATGACCTGTTGCCTCTGCATCTCTAGTCCTTAAATTACCTAAATCTAAGACAGGCGTAGATCCAGAACCTTCTCCATCACTATCCATAGCTAAAAGATTGACAGTACCCCTAGCTTTGATGTTGTACTCGCTAACCCAGAGCAACCAGCCTAAAGATCTAAAGATTCATGTCAACAAAGCGCATAAATGGCGTCAACTTCCCTGCGTGAATGAAGAATTGAAGATTTATCGTTTGAATTAAATCAATCTGTACCTACTTGCTCCCCCTCGGTCAGAGTGCGGTCAGGGCATACGTGGACTCCCAAGGCTCTACGCCATTGAATTGAATTGCGAGGAGGACAGCGACTACCCGCTCAAATCAATCATTACCTTCACTCGCAATTTTAATGGCGGATTGAAGGGTGTAATGGGGGATTTGATGAGAAGCACAGGCGTGTTCAAAGCCATGGCCCGCGATCGAGTACCTCTTGGATTTTCTCGTAATCCTCCGACTCTGCTTCAAATTTCGCTCACGATAGCGGGTATCGTGTAAGTTGCTTCCTTGCTTCCTCCGTACGGAATCAAGAACCGCCAAGTGTCGTACAGTTTATGGAATCACCGGTATTTTTGAAAATTCTCAAGGAAAGAGAACCAGGTCTATTAATGGTAGGTGGTGGTTGCATCTAGTTACTTTATATCCGAATTATTAATTGGGGTGGGACGTGTTTAAATTTTCCATTATAAACAAAATAATTTATTTTAAATTGAAAGACTAATGGTCGTTTAAAATGGAATTTAAAACTGGAAAATATAAATCTTATTTTTAAATGGAAAAAGAAGTTTGTATAATAAATATTTTTTTAAATTAAGGGTAGTATCTAGTTTTAGTTTTATATATGTGGGAATAAAGTTAAATACTTTTTCAAAACATGAATACTTTTTCAAAACAGTCCCATGTTGTGTTGGTGATGGTTGTATGGAATATTAGATTTTTTTAAATACTATTTATGTCAAAATAGTTTTTTGGTCTTAAAGTTGTAAGTATGACCTAAAATTGTGTTTCATTAGAAAACAAGGTAATAGCTCGCGACAAATGATTGTTTCCTCTCCAACCAAGTCAAATTTCCATAAGTGACATGTTGAGCTTTTAACAAGTATATTGTTGTAATGGCTTTGAGCCATGTTGTTGACAAACCTTGTGCCTTGAAGATTCTAGAATTTACTCGAGGGTTTCCCCATGCAATTCATACTTTCTATTTCAGAGAAATTGAGAGTATGGTCCTTAGGTACATAGCGCTTTCAACAATCAGCATGTTCACCACTATAACTATACTTGGCCTATCTAGGCCTGCAAAAAACTAAACAGAAAACAAGAGTAGAGACTTATAGAGGCATGTTACATACAAACTAAAATACATCCAAATTAGATTCCCTTAAATAAACTCTGGACTTAGTAGATAGCCCGTTCATTTCAACCAAATAGGTAGGTACCAGGTTGAAGTAGAAAACGGACTTGGGCATACCCTAGCTCCTACTTTCAACCACATGTGAAGTTCTGAGTTTTAACCAAGTGGATTCATCATACCCAAATCCTTTAATCGCAACCACCAATGGGGCTAGGCTTTCAACATGGGATTTAGTAGACAATGCCTTCAATTGCAAATCGCTTCAAGGCTAGGGTTCATTTCATCGCTAAAATAGGAAATGGACTTGGCAAACCCTGGCTCCTACTTTCAGTCACATGTGAAGCTTCAGATTTAAAACAGGTGGACTCAAATACCCAAAACCTATATTTGCATCCACCCATGAGGTTGGGGTTCAACTCAAGACATAACAGACCTTTAGCAGGCAGTGTGCTCACCTTGGCCACAGTCTAAAACCATCTTCCACTTCATTGAAATCCTCATCCTCCACAATCGAACTCAACGTGACCCTCAATTAGACAGGCAATAAGACAGTGTGTCCTTGCAATCAAGTTGTCTCACATCCATCAGTCATCGAAAGAAGGAGATGAGTCGAGCAGGGGAAGGGTTGGCTTGGGATCCATGGCCACACCCCCACCCTGCTTGATTTCTCCATAGTTATGTCTTCCCACTACTAAGATATTGGCGCCATGCCTCTCAACGGCTTCACATGGGACATTCCTAGCATCACCCTCCACCATCTCTAATTCAAAATCATGAAGGGATCTATTCTCAATAAGTAAACTATTCTTGCTTACCACTCACCTATAACAATTTATCTAAGCGCATGGTGGATTTTGGAGACCAAAATTCGGATCTTGAAGGCCAAAGACGTCAAACCCTGCACCAATCTCCTTCTACTGAACCGAGTTGAAGAAATCAGTGCACTTCAGCAGTTGTTCTCAGCTTCACGAGATCACAAAAGTGAAGTAACGACAGTTAGAGAAACCCCAGTCGTTGCGGGAGCTCCCATATATATATATTCCAAAGTGTGTGTGTACACTTTTGACAGTGACAACACAGAGACATGCACATAAATGCACTTTTATGAACAACATATCATAATACGTTTTTCAATAACCGGTTTTAAATTTATCAAAAATTAGGCTCCACCCCACAACTTCCCTCCCAGTTATTAGACCTCGCTCAATTTTTTGATCCTCTCCCCTTACGCATTATAACCAATACAAAGTGCAATAATTTAATTTTACTTTTGATTCGGATTGGATCATTATATTGTTCATCATCTATCTCGATCCTTTCAGAGTGGAAAAAATTGAAGGAATCAGCTTACGAGACGATTTTAGTGGCATGTCCCAGTTTGAAAAATTGGGGTCTAGAACCTTCCGGGGCCATTTTGAGGCATCAAATAACATTTTTGGGGGTTAAAATTTTCCAACAATGAAAACATCGCGTCAATCGGAGCTTGTATGCAAAAGTTATGCCTCTCGCAAGTTGACCTACCATGTTGACCACCATGGTACGAGAGGATTCCACGTCAGCCCCCGTTACTCATGCATATGGGGCTAGCCACTTGAGGGATTTCAAGAAGATTCTAGAGGTTTAAAACCCTACCACAATTGAGGGTTGAGGAAGTCAAAAACCTATCCTTAGATGGCTATCGGGCTATGTTAAATATCGGGCAACTAGGAGAAGAAGGGTTTCCATTCTTTTGCATTATAGCTCGTTCCATAGCTGAGCAGAACATCTGAAAGTGGTATTTTGTGAGCATAACAGAGGAGGAGAGATTATGTAGAAGCCATACAGGCCACAGGTCAAAGAAAACTCCATGAAGAGTGCCTCTTTCTTTGTACTTGCATCATTTCTATACCAGCGAAAAGATAGCAGAGCAACCTCACTCTATAGTTGGGTTTTCTCCCGTATTGGGTTTCCCATCTCATATCTTGTGTTTTTTTGTGGATAGTGTGATTGTATTTTATTGTTCTTTATTTTTCGCATTTTATCTATTTCATGCATAAGGAAAAAAAATATGTAATTAATATTATGGATATCTAAAGGAAAAAATAACCTTAATAGTAAAGATTTCAGTGTTTTATTAGATATGTTGTGACGAATTGTTCCAGTGGAATATCCACGGTAGTTTGTAGATCACATTGGTATCAAAGTAGGTTTTTCTTTTACGTATTTGTGGGAAATTGCAAGATCTAGGAATCATCTTAAAGAGAAGTCGCGGAAATCCTAGCCATCGCGGACGAGTCTGTTTATAACAACCCTCGAGATCCAACAGAAGAGAAATTTGAGAGGTTGGAAGCCCAAGTCATCAACATTATTCGCAATATGAACCTCCTCACGGCGACTCTAGCAAGCAAGCTTGGATTGTTCGAAGATGATGGAGGCTCTAACTTAGAGAATAGATCGGAGGGGAAATCGGAAGATCATGAAGACCTCAGAATGGAGTTGCGGAAAGTATCTAAGAAAGAGCAGTCGAGTTTGAGTGCCATGAACCCTTCACAATCCCTATTCAAGATGGAAGCGAAAGTGGACATAAAGCCATACCAAGGTGAGATTGATGCATTAAAATTGAATCATTTGTTGCAACAACTAGAAGTTTGTTGTAGTGCTCACGATATAAACGAAGGGAATAAGATTTCATTTGTTAGGTTGAAGTTAGAGGGTCATGCGTGAACCTGGTAGGAAAGCCACACAAAAACACTTGGGTTGGAGGGTGATCTACAAATAACTAGGTGGGAGGACATCAAAACCCTCATCAAGTCCCAATTCTACCCTATCGGTTATGTAGAGGACCAATGGATCCAGTGGCACAACTTCAGGCACAAGCAGAGGCAGAGTGTACAACACTACACCACTGAGTTCATAAAGATGGCCATCATGTTGGGTATCTCTCCCAATAACCCAGATCTAATCCTCAAGTATTTGGGGGGTTTACACAGTCATCTACGAAAGCAGGTGATGCTCTTCAAGCCAAGGACAGTGGATGAGGCGTGTGTACTAGCACAATACCTCGAAAACATAGGCCAAAACAAAGGGCAACCAAGTGGTTCGAAGCAAAAAGAGAACCAGGAAGCTTCAGATGAGGGAAATAAGAAGTGGAAAGGGGGGGAAGATAAGAAGACAACAACCACTACACATTGGAGCAAAGATCCTAGCAACCATTGCAACCATTACAACATTGACAACCACATCGAGGAAAAATGTTGGAAACTCCATCCAGAGTTGAACCCAAAGAACCGCAATAAGGAAGGAAAGAAAAAGCACCTTCTAGCCTCAAATTCAAGCAATCAAGTTAAAAGTAGCTTTGATCCAGGTGGATGTTGGTGCCCACCCACCTATTCCAATTGGCTCCTCCTGACAGTTTTTAGTTTAGCACATTCTTCTGTAATTATTTGTAATTATGGGTTCTACACTTATGGGGTTGTCTGAAGCCCTACACAGCTTCCAGGTGGATATTGGTTGCCGCCCACCTAATCCAACTGGCTTATTTTGGAAGTTTTCTTGTCTGTACATCTTTATGTACTCCCACAGTCGTTTTGGGGCCCTAAATAGTGTTTTTTTTTTTACTTTCTGCAGTCAAACTATAGACAGAGTCAAAGTTTGATGGCATAATGTGTAGATCTCGAAAATACCTTTCCAACGGGCTATCACGCGCCTAAAACAGAGGTCGTATGCAAAAGTTACGACCCCGGGAAGTTGAGGTACCAACTTACCCATCAAGGCCCACATAACTTTTGGCGTTTCACCTCCTAGGGTTAGGTTTTTGGATGTCTAGAGTTTTGGCATTCATGAGTAATGTTAAAAAGGCCTCTGGAGCCTCATTGTAATCATTCTGCTCATAAGGATGCGCGTAGCAGCCACATCTCTTCTCAGAGTTAGATACCACCATTCGAGCAAGTTGTTTTCAGTTCTGCAGTTTACAATTTCATCATTTTTTATTTATTCAATAGAAGTTATTGTTCACTAGATATATGTTGTTGTTCCCCATATCTTTATGTTATTGTATTCAGTCTATCATTCATTTCATTCCGCTATTAAAGGCAGAATAGTGGTATCAAATCGGTCTGCTCTTCATTTATTTTTCTTCGTGCATGTCCCTGACAAGATCTGGGTACAAGAAGTTGGGACTCGAACCAGTCGAGCCTTTGTAAGATCGGTCACGTCGAGCCCTGTTATCGCACAGTTTGTAGGATAGGTTTAGTAGCTTGGAAGTAAGACTCAAACTCGCGTAACATGAGCTTTCCCCACCCACTGTCACCTCGATGGGGAGCTCTTTCTATTCAGGGTGGCTAATCCCAAGGGAGACGTCCCTAGTAATCTGGGGTTCTGAAGGAAAAGGATCAGGGTGTAAGGCTCAAAGGTTAAGGTAAGCTTTCCC
>ML843565.1:3966-38484 GCA_009831015.1 Picea engelmannii
GAGGTAATTGGTCCAAGGTATCATGGTATGTGTCATGTTTGATCATTATAACTTTCTTATATATGCATTAGGTTCCTGTCATTTCTGATAACTGCTTGGATCTTACACTAATCCACTTGACCATTGTTGGGGTGATTAACGGGGTGACTTAGCAAGCTGGTATTCATGGGTTTTGGTTATCCACCAAGGGGGATTTGCAGAGCCGTCGTCCGCTCCCACCATTCTATCATTTTACATCTTATCTCCCACACATCCATCCCATTCCCCTAGTCCAGCCATTAGGATGACCTTTTGGGGGTTACACTTTGTCCTGTGGGAAGAAGGGGCTAAAGGCCCAGGAGGTAAAAGCAGCTGGTAAAAGATAAAAGCCATAGGAAATAAAACCTAGAGATGCTTCGCCTAGGGATCTCCGAGAAGGCAATAAAAGGCCTCTCGATAAGAAACTAAAGGGACCCTAAGAAAAATAATAAAACAAGACCTAACCAAGAGGATGGGAGGTCTCATCACGAGCCGGCCCATTATGTTCATAGGTATCCAGCAGTATGACATTGTCATTATTTGGTCACCACGCCAGGGCAATGACCTTTGGTTGCATGGCCAAAGGAAAGGGGGTCTCATCACGAGCCAGCCTTATCATTTTTGCGAAGATACCAGTGAGTAACACTGTCAGCTCTGGTCACCACGCCAAGGCAGTGTCCTCTGGTCAGACCATTGAAGTAAAAAAGAAAGAAAAGCAATAAATGAAAAATGAAGGCAATAAAGGGGCTTGGAAAAAATGCATCCATGATGGGTACATCTCACCTCCTACAGAGGCACCCACGGACAACACCTACCCCTGGTCTTACTATGACTGGACATCCCTAGACCATATCACTTCATGAACATGGCTTGAATGTTCCTCTGAGGAAACTTTCCTTTTCTTGTGGGTGTTAGCCCAATAGGTTGTTCTGTTGGTTTCTTCAGCTTTGTATAGTAGATATGTGTAATGTCTTTGAGCTCTTAGATGATATGTTAGGGATTCCATGCATGTATTTGATAAATTTAATGGTGAAATATGATAGACATTGCTATGATCCCTAGGACTGATGAGCCCATGGAGGGCATAGTTTTTGATGTGCAGGACCATGCCCGACGGACAAGTACCAGTGGACCGGTACACATGGGGATATGATTAGCTCGGACCTCCATGGGGCTGAAGAGCCCATCCGATGGTTGCTGGGATGGCAGAGACAGGACAGTGTTGTGATGAGCCATTGCGCGAGAAGGAAGAAGGACGTTCCACCCAGGACACTTTGGCAGAACCCGGCCTAGGGGGGATCACCCACTACAGATGGGGCTTTGGCTTTTGATGGACAGGACGTCACCTGAGAGAGCTGGACGTTGTCCGGAGCGTGTGGCAGGGTGCTGAGGTCATTTGGCACGTGTGGTAGCTTGGAGGAGCCCTAGAAGGGCCAACGTTTGGCTTCCTGGATGCTGAGCTTGCCCAAAAAGGGCCAACGTCTCCCTCAGAAGGGCTTGACGTCTCCCTTTTAGCTCATTTTATGACATTTCTTAGCATTTAATGTAAAACAGTGTAAATTTTAAAGGTCAGCCTTGTCGGCTGTTTTAATGACCTATTTTTTAATTAAAGGTCATAATATTGGTATAAATAGAGGAAGTTGGAGCTCATTTTGAACATAACATAACTCACTCTCTTGTGAGAGATCACTTTTAGTCTTTTGTCTTGGGATTTTTGCTCTTGGAAGTGAGGCGCAACTCTTGTGGAGGATTGTTCTTGGCAATTTTATGGTGTTTCTCTCATTGGAAGGTTTACAACTAGGGTTTGATGAGCATTCTTCATGATTTGTAAGTGTATTTTTCATGCAAAACTTCTTGAATGAATGGTTGTAGGTTAAATCTCTTGCATTTATTATTACATTGCTATTATATTGCTTAATTTTGAAACCCTAGGTAGCAAGCACACAAGTAGGTCCTTGCTATATGTCCCCATGATGGAGAAACTTGTTTTAGCCATTGATTAAGGAGGATATAGCCTAGCCGTTGCTACACTAGTCATCCTTTTTCTGAGTTAGCTTTTGAACATAAGTTGAAGAAAGAAGACGTCCTAGGCCTAGTTGATTCTACACCTAGGGTTTTGACTTTTAGGGTTTGAAGAGCCTTGCTCTTGCAACACTTTTCACCCTTAGATTTGTGTTTTAAAGCTAGCCATTTTGCCAAGAATATTTAAAGAAAGAGGGAGGAGCATGAGGCCTTGCTTAAGCAACACCGGAATGAGTCTCCTCCCCTTAGGGTTTTGACTCTAGGGCCCTGCCATTGCAACACCATAGAGCCTAACTCTCTTGTCTTTAGATTTAGATCCTCCCGAGATCTTGCCTTTGCTTTTGACTCCATAATACCCTAAGGCACTGGTCTATCTCTCCAACGTCGAGCTTGTTGTGCCAAAACAAACCTTTCAAAAATCTCAAATTTGAAACCCTAACTAACCCTAGATTAATGATGACGTCATGCCTTGTTTGAGCTCTTGGTTGATAAAAAACGTTGTGGCTTAGTCATCTAATGATAGACATTGATGTATTGATGAATTTCATTGGCTTAAATAACAAAACGTTGACCTCTTTGTCTATAACACCTAGAAGAAAGCTGACGTCACCTCTAGTAAGCTTGACGCAACAACCTTTGTATGTGAGCAATTAATGATAGTTAATGCATTTGATTAATTCAAGGATTAAATATTTTTATTGGATGCTATATCATTCTGGTATTTATTGACAAGTGACTTTAATTTGTCATTGCCATTGTTGCAAACATTGACTTCGTCAATATTTACTGCTATTTATGCTCATGTACATTGAATGTTGATAGTCATTGATTAAATGAAGTACTAACCACTGTTGCATGTACTAGTATTATTGTTGTCTTGTCTCGCAAACAGGTGCCTCTTCTGTGGTATTTCTTCATTCTGACTATCTTCTTGGTGGTAATCTGTGAAGGGAAAACTTACCTTAAAGCCTTTGCCTTTCAAAACCCCAGATTTCCAGGGACGTCTCCCTTGGGCTTAGCCACCCTAAATAGAAAGAGCCCCCCATCAAGGTGACAGTGGGTGGGGAAGCTCCTGTTACGCCAGTTTGACTCCTTACCTTTCAGCTACTTAACCTAAACTACAAACTGAGCGATAACACACAACTAGCACAAGGGGAAGAAGTGAAAAGAGTGTAGCAAAGGCTAGGCTCTTCCTTCCTTCTTCAATGGTTGAATATTTCTCTTTTAGGGGACATGAAACAAGGACCTACTTGTGTGCTTGTCACCTAGGGTTTTAAATCAACAAATTTATAAGTAAATGCAAGAATACAAACCTACAACCATTCAATCAAGAAGTTTTGCAGGAAAAACACTTACATATCATGAAGAAATAGCATTGCAAACCCTACTTGTAAACCTTCCTTCAAGAGAAATGCCAAATATGCCAAGAAAATCCTTCCATCAACAAGTGCGCCTCACTTTAAAAGACCAAATACCCAACAAGGGCGCAAAAATCAGACATACAAGAGAGTGAGTTGTGTGTTATTGTCAAAATGAGGGAAAAACTCCTCAATATATAGTGTATCATGACCTCTAATTAAAAATTAGGTCATTAAAAATAGCCGACAAGGCTACAAACCAAAATCATACTGTTTTTACATTAAACTGTTAAATCAAAGCCCTAAATGAGCATAAGCAAGACGTCAAGCCCTCCTGAGCGAGACGTTGGCCCTTTTTAGGGCAAAATGCAGCACAAATGACAAAACGTTGCCCTCTTTGGGCCTCCAAACCCTGCCACACGTGCCAGCTGCCCTGTCAGACTGCCACACTGTCAAGATGATGTCAATGGCTCCTAGGTGACGTCCTGGGCCATCAAAGGGAGACGTTCCACCTGAAGTGGGTCAACCCCCTTGGGCTGGGCTCACCCAAAGTGTCCCGCATGGAACGTCCTTCTTCTTCTCAGGTGAAAAAGCTCAATCAAGCACTGTCCTGTCTCTGCCCCTGATGGGGTCCCAGCAACCATCTGATGGGCTCTTCAGCCCCATGGAGGTTTGAACTAATCATCTCCCCATGTGTACCAGTCCAACTGGTACTTGTTCGTCGGGCATGGTCCTGCACATCAAAAACTTTTCCCTCCATGGGCTCATTAGTCACAGGGATCATAGCAATGTTAATCACGTTTCATCATTAAGGTTATCAAACATATGCATAAAAACCTTGATATATCATTCAATAGCTCAAAGATATTACAAAGACTTACAATACAAAGCCAAAGAAAAAGACAAAATACCCTATTGGGCTAGTATCCATAAGGAAAGGAAAGTCTCCAAGGGGTATCATCCAAGCCATGTAAAACGAGGTGATGTGGTCAAGGGATGTCCAGACATACGGGTAGAGTGAAAGACAGGGATGCATGTTATTACCTGTGGGTGCCTTTGTAGAAGGCGAGTTGTACTCGTCATGGATGCAATTCTTTCCAAGCCCTTTATTGCCTTTATTCTTTTCTTTTTTTTATTTGCTTTTTTCTTTTTTTATTTCAAGGACTAACTAGAGGACACTGCCTTGGCGTGGTGACTAGAGCTGACAATGTTACCCACAAGCACTTTCACAGAGATGATAAGACTGGCTCGTGATGAGACCCCTTTCCCTTGGCCATGCAACCAAAGGTCATTGCCCTGACGTGGTAACCAGATAGTGGCAATGTCATACTGTTAGGTACCCATGAACATAATAGGCTGGCTCGTGATGAGACCCCCTATCGTCTTGGGTAGGTCTTGTTTTTGTTATTTTTCTTCGGGTCCCTCTTGTTTCTTACTGAGAGGCTTTTTATTGCCTTCTCGGGGATCCCTAGGCGAGGCATCTCTAGGTTTCATTTTTTATGGCTTTTATCTTTTACCAGCTGCTTTTACCTTCTGGGCCTTTAGCCCTTTCTTCCCACGAGATAAGGTGCAACCCCACAAACAGATCATCCTAATGCCTGGACTAGGGGAATGGGACAAATGAGTGGGATATAAGATGTAAAAGTGATGATATGGTGGGAGCGGACGATGGCTCTTCAGAAATCCCCCCGGTGGAAAACTAAAACCTATGGGTATAAGCTTGCTAGGACACCATGTCAATCCCCCAACCATGGTCAAGTGGGTTAATGTAAGATCCAAGCAGTCGTCAGAAATAAAAGGAATAAGATGCATATATCTAAAGGTTATAATGATAAAAAATGACACATACCATGATACCTGGACCCATTACCTCATGGAGCAAGAGTCTTCTCCGATACAAGAACAGGCCGATGGTGATGGATGCTGCTGCTGCTGACAAGACAAGTTTGATGAAGGAGAAGAAAGATGGGCTCTGCAGGGCCATGCTCAGGTCAATCCTGCTCTTGGTACTCCATGTCTAGGACCTGTGGGCCTCGAGACATGATCTCCTAGTTATCCCTAGAAATCGGGGATAATAGGACATATACATTTATATATGTGATCATTGATGTCATTTTGTATTGGTTTCAGACTTTCAGTAATGACTTTGATGTATCAGTTTTTATTTGGCATCCACAATATCATATATATCGGTTATTTCTCCATATTTATATGCCTATGTGTTTATATGATGTTGTTATTGCTTTATATATTGAAAAATGTTTAAAATTTTGAAAAGAAATGAAAAAAATATGTATTTTTTAATGTTTTCCGAGGTTTTCCGATTTTTTCGCCGATTTTTTTCGAGGAAATGTTTTCAAGATCCTTGTCGATTTTTTTCCGATGCCGAGTTTTTCTTCTATGTTCACATCATTGCAGTTTGTAGCAACGGACAACTCTTAATTCTTCATCTTCCAGACCTCACACCACTACCACCATTGCATACAAGGAGACCTATGGCAACCTGGCACCTGTCTCCCATAGCAACATGTGATTTGATCTAATTATTCTTGTTTCTTACTCTTTAAATCTATTGGATGTTCATTGGTTAAATTTTAATGCTTTTGTGGTTACTTGACGTGCATTTATATTGATTTAACATCACCTAAAGTGCACATTCAATCCACTCTTCTTCACTAATCTTTTGTTACAGATATCTTTGTGGATATGATGTCAACTACTTCAAATTGTCACTAAAACTTACCCTCACTCTTTATTGTTTATGAACAACCCAAGAGTGGGTTAGTTGAGACTGGAAAAGTACGAGTCCAAATGGCAAGGATTTCCAACTGTGACTAGGGTTGGTTGGTTTGCAGTTATTAGATGAATTTGCATGTGCATATTTGTGTGATAATAGGCCCATCTTAGGGGTAGATCCTATTGTGGCAATTCAGGGTCTTGATACCTCTAGAGGTTGTTCTAGGCATTAGATGGTCCAAAGAGCACCTTAATCGTTGTTATATGAGAAAGTTGTGCCTCCTGCAAGGTGACCTATGCTTTGACCACCATAGTACCAAGTGAATGCCATGTCAACTCTCATTACTGACACACGTGGAGCTTGTTACATGTGGACTTTCAAGAAGATTCTAGAGGGTCCAAAATTCTAACCCTAATCAGGTGTTGGGGCATTTAAAAACTCTATCCCTAACCCTAGATGACTATTAGGACATGTTAAAAATGGAGCCGCAATGAAACGAAGGGGTTCCATTCATATTGTAGTAATTTTTCATTCCATAGCTGAGTAGAGCAAATAAGGGGACATTTGAGTAGAAGAGAGGAAGGAGTAGATCCTGTAGTAATCATTCAAGCCACAATGTCTGTTGTAACTCCATAGTGAGTTCATCTTTCTTTGTATCTTGCATTATATATCTAATAAGAAAAGAGAAAGGCACAATCCTCACCTTGTTGTTGAGTTTTCCCACAAGGGGTTTCCCAAGGTACAACTTGTGTTCATGTGTGCTCATTATGCTTTTGTAGATTCTCTTTTATATTCCTAATGAATCTCAATATTTTGAGCAATACTCTTGTAATATTACATTTTAATATTAAGCATACACTACATATTAGAAAATAACCTTACCGTATTTAGAAATAGATTTTAAGCTTTGTTGTGACAAATTGTCTAGCGGAATATCCACGACATTTTACATATCATTCACAAATAGACTAATATTTGGACTCCATCTCGTTCATTGGCTCTTCTTGAGTGAAAGAGCCAAAGGCATTGCTTTTACTAGTATCAGTAGTATTATGACTATAACCTTCTATCATCTCTCTTGCCATTTCCTTGCAACAACTCCAAAGATGGATCACTATCACTGTCATCTTGAGAACTGCCATTATCTCACATCCTAGTGGGTTCAATGAGGTAGTTTACATGTTATGATGATAGAAGGTGAGGATTTGAGTTAACACACACCAAATCTTGAGCCTTTTGTGATGTTAGGCAAGTCCTTTTCACAAAATGGATGGAGTAATCAATCTAATTGTTCTGCTATGACGATGAACTAGTCAAATGTGCAGTGAAATGGAGATGTTGTGATTAAAATTTAATACTTGAAACTTGAACTAGGGGCTTTTCTATTGTCTGTTTCTCACAATCCTGAAATATGTGAGAAACGACCAGCAGAAACGCTGATCTTTTCTTCAGAAATGGGTTTCCCATAAATGTGAAGTGGATGCTAAAAATGGGTTTCAGGTGTCATTTTGGTTTCTTGCCAGGTTTTTGCCAGAATTGACTCCCTAAGGTGCTGCTTCTAGTAGCATAAATTTAATTTTGATAATTGAAAGGAAAGGAAACTAAAATTGTATTTGAGGACGATGGAAAAATGTTAGAGAAACCCAAATTGGAACATAAATTGTCATGTAGGCCATACTTTTTGCTCTTTTAAAAAGTGCCAAAATTGCAATATTTCGTTGACAATTAGTGCAAATGACTTAAATCTAAAAATGAACAGGTCTCTTGGTTAGGTTTTAACATATTCTTGTGACATCTATATTTAGACAACCATACCAATAATGTTCCACACATTGAAAGCTACACATTTTTGATGCAATGAGCTAACACAACACATGACCTAGAACTAGTCATACTAGTCCTAATAGCTCTTTAGAGGCTACAAACGTGAATAGATAATCGGGTTCTACAAAAAAGTAGCATGATGCAAGAGCATAGAAACATCTTAGTTAACACACACTACAGATTTAAAAGGAGACATAGCTGTCCATTGAATTTCTCGAGTTTTAGTATATCTAGGTTCAAAGCTCTTTCAAATTTGTTGTGAAAGACTGAATTGATCTAAACAACTTTACATTTCAGTAGATGCTCTAAAATAGGCTGATATAACTCCTATAAATATTTCAAGTCTAGTTATTTACCTGTATGAAAAGGGTAACCATTCTTATATCCTATATGAGTACGTAAGAAAACATGCTAATGATGTCATTCAAAATAAATCTTGTCATCATGGTTGACTTTGTATCTATATCTGAACTTCAGCAAGCTCATGATGCTGAGTCATCAAGTATTTGAGGTTATTATATAATAGATGTTCCCCTTTGCTTAATGTAAGGGGATACTAAAGCATTTTATTTTGTAGAAATATGAACTCAAAATCTGTATTGTGATGACATTTATATGGTATGCTGTAGGGCTAATGATGGCCTTGATTGGTTCTGTCCTAAGTATGCTGTTGGTAAGGATTCATTTCATTCTATATCAGCTTATAAATATGATAGTTATTGATTATCTTATGTTTATCCTCGCTTTTATAATTGGTTTAGCTATGCTTAAAATTGTGAATGTATTTCGTTAATTTGTTAAAGGGTTTTGTCAACAGGCTGTGATAATGCCATGCGTTTGTTTCTTACGAATAAGGGGCAAGAATGCAACCAAAATCCAGGTAAGTCTAGTCCTTACTGAATTGTAATCTTTAGTTTTTCCAAACATTAGAAATTACATTGAAGGGTTTCCCTATAGGCCTTTCCCTTAAATTACTTTCTGGGAAAAAAGACTTTCTGCAAGGGTTTGGAAAGTACATATTATACAAAATCTGAGGGAGTTCAGATTACTGGACATTTTCTAAACATCATCATCATCAACAAAAAACCCTGTGCCTTGGACTAGATTACTAGTGAGATGAAGTATTTTGTCTACAAGAACTTAACTAGTTCAAGACATTATGAACTTCTGAGCATCCTAAGGTAGGTGAACTCTTCTTTGTATTTGTATCTGTCTTTTTCTGTATATTCTAAGAAGTATTTGTTCAAAAAAGATAACATTCTTAATTTGTTTTATACTTTTAAACGAAGAGAACAGAGCCTTAACTTTTATTGGTTTTTTGACTGTTCTTCCTTTCTGGTTAGGGTGGCAAGGTTCCTCTTTGATGATGACCAAGCCTAGAATCTTGTCTTCCAGTAAGATTTTAAATCCCTTGCTGTCATGCGGTCCATGCCTGAGACCTTCTCTGGATTCCAAAAGACTCCTCCCCTGATGGATGAAATGTCCCGTTCCATACTGCTCATTCTTCTGGCCAAAAGCTAGCAATTTAATTGCACTTCCTGCATGGAATCTTGTGAATTGGCTTCTAGACCACTCAATTTTTTTTCTTAGTACTGATCTTGTTGAGTTAAAATCGTAGATTGGCTCCCGTTTCTGTGGTTGATTCTTCTACCTTCTTTCATTTGGGTTGAAAATTTACAAACTCGATCATGGTGGCCATTCCCATCAGACGCCTCAAAGTGGTCACTGATGCAATATTGTATGGAAATCTTCCGCCACCTTTGAAATTTGAGTGCATGATTATTTTATGGGGTGGCATTTCCAAAGAAGTCCCACCCAAAAAATCGAATAAAAGCCTATGATTCTCTGATATTGTGTTTTTAAAGTGCTTTTAGAAACATGCCAAGAGGCACTGCAATGAGTAATACGAACTTTCTTCAGCTAAGATGCTAGGACCGAGGGGTATCTTTTCTGCCAAACACCTGAAACTTGCCTCCAACCTCAACCTCATCCTCATCCTGTACAGTTCCTGATACTAACCAAAAGTCTAAAGAAAGGCAATCTCCAAAGAATGGAAAACAATCTATTTACAGGGTTAATAAATTAAAGATTTGTATAAAGGTTTTTGAATCTTTCCCTGCTACTACCCCTCTTCTTTGAGATAATGGGAAGACCAAGTTTTTTGTCTCCTTATTTCCTCTTGTACTGCTAAGTTTGCTAGAAAGTCAACAGATTTATTAGCTGATCTTATTACATGTACAAAATCTACTGCCTCACTTATCCATTCAAGGCACCCTTTTACTTCCCTATCGTTTAAGCAGAAACAGGTTTATACCTTGCTTTTTTTAATCCATTTTAACTTGGATCTTTTATGCAGCAAAAGGTTTATACATTGTTTTTCTGGTTCATCTCCATGCTTAATAGATCTGGTCTATGTTAATATAAATATATTAAATTATGAGTGTGTAGATTTTCACAGTTAGTCATAATGCATGAGCTTTCTGGAGAAATACTGTGTAGAAGGTTTTGGAACGTCACTCCACCCATTGTCAGAGACAAATGAAGCTCAAAATGTTGGACGTTCGGAAACTTTCTACACAATTTTTCTCCATAAAGCTCATGTATTATATTAAATTAGCTTTAATTACATCAAAAGTTAGTATTCACTTCTTGTTTTTGAAGATAGACTTTATGTAGATTCAATTACTTTGAGTTTATCCTATTTAAATTATTGTCTTGTGATGTAGGTTGTTCTCTGCAATATTATTATCTTGATAGGCCTAATGAGTGTAGTTCTTGGGACATATTCTTCAGTGGCTAGAATGGCAGAAAATTATTCTGGCACAGGAGGCACAAAGGGGTTCCATTCATTGTAATTCTTTTCATTCATTTAGAAAGTATATCTTTGATCGGGAAACTTCCAAGAAACCACGATCCACATTTTTTTTCATGTGTACAAACTTGAGGTGAATTTTTATAATTTTAAAATATTAATCCAAACTTTTATATTTTTAAAGTTTTTAAATTATTTTTTCTATATTTTATAAAAAAAATATTTTTTCTCCTGTAAAATTTATACGAATTTGGACAAAGATTCATTTTAAATTGGTGATTATTTTTAAGTTTGGACAAAGCTTCATTTTAAATTGGCAGATATCTGTGGGTTAAAACATGGAAAAATAGTTAAATGACAAATATTTGCCCCTAAAATATTTTCATGGTCAACGATTTTAGATTGATGTTTGAGATAGGATTATGAAGCTTGTTATTTGAAATATTCCTAAAAGAGCCATTTCTTCACTCATTGTATGGGTTGCCTTTGCATTGTAACTTGGTGTTCAAGAGAATAAGTTAAAATGGATAAAAAATGTACACTTGTGCCGTCGGATAATTAGTTGTGTTATCAACCAATGCTAATAATGATAATGATTTAATTTGGGTGGATATGTGTGCATTGGATAACCAGAGATAATAATTATGAAAGCATTGAAAATGCATGGCAACTTATAGATCGTTCTTTATATGGGTGGTTTTAGCTTAAGTTATTTAAAATTGTTTTTTCAAATGTGCATTTAATTTAAAATGATTAGATAAATGATGTTTATAAATAAGTTTAATTAGCTATAAAATTAAATGTTATATTTAATGATTGTTTTTGTTAATTAGGCGACCTCAATGTGCCCCCATGGTTTGGGCTAGGCCTTCATGAGATTTGAACCTTGTTCAATAGTGAAAAACTCCTCGCTTTCCACCATTAGATCCACTCTTTTTGGACAATGATTGAATGATTTTTGATGTAAGTGAAACCACCAAATTTATTACATTATCCTAAAATAGAGAAAATATGAAGTTGTGTGAATGAAATAACTCGATCAAATCATCATGTTAGGAGGAAATAATTATCTGAATTACTACATTTTTATTCAAAAGTAAATTATTTAAAAAATATAAACTGAAAATAGCCATTAAAATTAATAATTTATAATTAATTAAAAGTTTAAATTAAAGATTCACATAGTTGATCCATCTTTTGAATATATGGTTGAAGATGTTGCCTAGATTTGAGTTTGAGTGCATGTCCTTGAAAAAAAAGACTGGTTGTATGATTATAGTGATAGAAGACAAATTTGCTCAACCAAATGATTGTAGCAACATAAGATACAAATTTACTTGACCATATATCTTCAAGCACATTGTTTGAACAAAGAGGATAATTTTTTCCACATAAGTCTTATGTTCTCCATGATTTGTAGAAATCTCTAAAATGCTTTGATATGATGTGGAAATTTCGAGACTTCGATTTTTTTTGCAAATTCATAAGTTTCACTTCAACCTTGAGGATTCTCGGATCTACTTTTTGTGAGATTTCACCTTTAGGGTTGAATTTAAATGTGGATTTATAACGATGATATTTCTCTTCTCTTCAACCCAAATCACAAGGCAACCCAAGAAAACAAATACCATTCAAGTGTACTTCAATACACAAACCTACAACCCTTAGTTACACTTTTAAGCACATGATAGATCTAAAATGTCTTATTACAACATATTATTTCAAGAAGAAATCTGCTCTCTTATCTTCTAGATATGTGTTAAAACACTTAACCAATTTAGTTCTATGTTATGTCAAATCAACTTGAACAACCAATACTAGAATTTGTTCAATTATAAAGATAACATACGTTAAAATTCAAATATGCAAGTGCACAATATTTGGATAGTTGAAACTGTTGAAATATTGTAACTGCAAAGAGCATTCTATTTATTTATCGAGTCATTATTCATTAGATCAATCCTCTTTTGTGGATTGATCATGTCGGGCATTGTAATTGATTAAATCCCCTTTTGCGGATTGGTCAAACCCTAATTGTATTATGCAAATTAAGAAGTTGGCCCCCATGTCTAATTAAAGTGGTTTTAACAACTAAGAAGACAAGTCGGCCCTGCCCAGTGAAGAGACACCTTTCCAACGCCTGCCAACTAGTATAAATAAAGGAAGCTAGTGCCTCATTATCTCACTCACTCATTCACTCATCAAGTGCGCAAGTTTGGTAGCTACAGTTGAAAGAAAAATAAAGAGAGAGGTGCATTGCTCAGTGTTGGATATTCTCTAGTGTTTTGGTTTATTGTCTTGGCATTGTATTGGCTATCTATATTAAGGAAGTTTTGTTGGGTTTTCTCCCCCATGAGGGTTTCCCAGGATAAATGTTGTGTATCTTGTGATTGTGTTTCTCTCAGCGATCCTACCTATGCTATTGTTATCTAGTAAATTGAAAAGAAACCTAATAATAACTCAAAACTTAACATGGAATCAGAGATAAGATGAAGATAACATCTTTCACTAGATAAAGAAAAATGTCAGTGTTGTCGTACACAAAAATTATGGCTTTTTGTTGAAGAGAAATATTAGCCTAAAAACCATCTAGAAAAGTGCGCCCTAGCCTAGGGAACTCTTTGGCACCTTGAGCGCACATTTTTAGTGGTCAGATACTCCGGAAAGTAAGACCCTAGTTTTGAATGGTACCAGACAACCAGAGAACCAAAAGTACCAGAAAACCATAAGTACCAGGAAACTAGAACCAGTACCAGAAGTGCCCATCCAGGTTTACGCAGGTCAAGTTTCAAGGGGAAAAACTTGAAAATTTTGAAATCTAACAGCTCCAACAAACTCGCCTCAACCCAATGCATCTAGTCCCTAGATCAAAATTTCAAAATTTGAAGTTTGAAAAATTAGGGTTTCCTCATAAAACCCTAAGTTGCGTTGCAGTTGCAGTTTTAGAATCAGATGCAGTACCAATTGCAGTTGCAGTATCAGTTGCAGTCACCCTTGAAGTTTTTAAGAGTTGGTAATTATTACTGTTGCTACCAGATGGTACCACTACCTGCAAATATTATCAGAGGTATGTATTCACTGTTAAGATTTAAATGGTATTTGCAGGAGATTGGATCTCTTGCCATAGATCGAGAAGGATCTCAAGATCCAACACATTCAAAGGAATAATGCAACCCAGGTTTGATTATTCAAATATGCATCTATTTGTTATGACATTATTTTGATCTAGGTTGCATGTTGAATCTATGACCATCATACTAACCTTTGGTAAAAAATTAAATTCAAGGTATTAGATGAATTAAAGTTGAGATCATAGAGTTTATTATCTAACCCAACTTTCTGTCAAGATAGCATATTGTCTTAGTACATAAGACAGGTTGAAGAAAACACTGTTCATCTTGAGTGAAAGAGACTTGAAAGAAAAACAACACACTCATTCTCGAGGATGTTAGCGTCAGGAATCACTCCTGGATTGCTTGCAGGAGTAGAGCCCAACGCCCATCAGTTTTATGTCACGATTTGTTTAATGGGGTGATCAGATGGGTAAAGACTTAAGAAGATATAACTTTAACTCAGGAAACTGGGCCTGGTATGTAGAAAGCAAGGGAGGTTTTGATCCAACTTCTGTCAGTAAATGGATTAAAGGGTGGTAGATGGAAGACTTGTGAGAAGGGAGAGCAAGACTGCCTCAGGCGACAGGCCTTCGGAGGCTTGAGGGTGAAAAACTCAGAAGCCAAGATCCTCTTGGTCCAGAGCTTCAAGGAGCTGAGGGGTGACTCGACTGAATCCTTCAATTCCAAGTCGTTCAACGCTAAGAAAATCACAGGAACCGATTAGAAACAATGCAACTGTTACAGTGATCCAACCTACATCATCCTATAACAACTACAACTCGACTGGATCCTCCAATTCTGAGTTGTTCTAACACAGTAAACAAAGAGATGGAAAAGAAGCTGACATCCATAAAGTAAGAAGTCTTAAATGCCTTGTACATTAACCAGAGCGACCAACGCTTCATCAAAACTTTACAATCGGGAGCCTTGCTCAACCATCGATACTTTACAAAATACAAAGACTGAGTTTATATACTCAGAGAAATTCGCCTAACAGAGGCGTGCCCAGTCACCCAAGGCTTGGTGTCCCTTCAGTCAAACTCGTACTGATATCCTTCTTCAAATGCCACTTTAACTGCATATGGCTCCTGCAAGGAGAGTAGCTGAGCCATTAAGTGCTGAGCTAGCGTGTGTAGACTTCTCTGTCTAGTCGAGGACTTCGGCATGACTTCTTTAGAAAAATCGGTACACAGGACCCCTTCGGGCAGACAGCTCGCCAGATCCTCCATACCTCACACTTAATGAATGATGAGAGGCTTCAACCACCCCTTCTCGCTTTCATTTACTCCAAGCGAAAACCAGGCTTGAGGTCGGATCAAAAGGCACCCGGAGAACGCGATGAACCTTTCGGCGACTGGACCCGACGCCTTTGGCCCCCTTTGCACAACTCTTTTTATTTCCCAGGTGACCACGGGTTGTGACCTTGCGTTTATTCTCAAAGGAGCTTTCGACGTTCACAAATAGGAAGGGGCTGATCCTTGTTTCTTGAAATCACGATGAGCGAAATGCCGAGACGACTTAATCTGGTGCCACGCGTCCCTCTAGATCTGACGGTTCTGAACTCTCCCGACGATGCTGTGGGCCCGGGTCCTGGACACTCCCGACACCTCGCGCATCGGGAAATGACGGAGCTGCTCTTTGCGCCTTAAAATCACGATGGGCGAAATGGCGAGGAACCTAATCACACGCCAGGTGTCTCCTGTGGATGGACGACCTAGATTGCTCCGTAATACTGCGGGCCCAACTTTGGGCACCTTCGGCGCCTTCGGGGTTTCGAGATATAGGACAACACAGAACCTTCACCCTTTGAACTCGCGATTGCCGAAACGCCGATGCGACTAGATCTTGCGCCACACGTCCTTTGGATGGACGGCTGCTATCATTCCCTACATATAATATGGGTGAGATGCATTTGCGCTAATCTTGGCGCAACTCCACTAATCACGATTTTCCGCCAACCGTTGATCTGCTCTTATGGATGAATCTGGACCGCCGATGATATAATCTCACCCGCTCGCTTGCTTGGGAGCCTGAAATAATATTTTCCGCGTTGCACTCGGGCGCTCCTCATGCGACTCGCTGACCCGAATGCTCTTGTGCCCCAGACAAGAAATGTTACTAACATTAGGCTCCATGGGGGATAGAGTTGTCCTTGTGATGCTCTAAGGACTCATTTTGCAGTTTTAGTGCCTTGCTGTTGGGCTATGGAGTCAGGCTCAAAACATTCCGCTACTGAAAATACAAGCCGAAAAATAAAAGCAACAAAATAAAGATACATTCTCAAAGGAGCTTATTTATATACAATCCTAAACTAATAAAACACTTTACATGGGGCTAGGTGAAAGCAGATTTCCACCATAGCCATTCAAGCAGCTTCCTGGATAGAAGCTCATTCCTTCTGTCAATGATCATCAGCAGATGGTGTAACCGTGACAACATAATGGTTACACTCTTCAACTCCTCCTTACAGGCTGGAGTTGAGATGAAATAGGGCGGCTCCAAGGCATAGGGGAAATTCCACTCCATGTACTTGCTGACAGGGTCATAGAATGAGTGGCCAATCCCAGAAAACTGGCGACAAACAACCGCCTGTGCTACACAGTTGTCCACCTGTGGCTGAATATCTCTGATAAGAACAGGTAGGAGGACAACTGACGCAGGCTCACTGATCTGAGGCGGTGGTTGTTCGTTGATTGGCTCCGGATAGAACATGAAATGCGCGCTTAGTTGTTCCTCTGGTTCCTCCTCCTCTTTTCCGTGCACTCCCCCATCTTGTAAAAAGGGAACGGTCTCCCGATCCTTCTCTTCAATCCCAAATGTAAATACATCATGGGAAATCTCATGAAGGAAGACAGAACGATCCTCTTCCACAATGGCTTCCTTGTTTAAATATGAGACAAAAGGCTCATTGGGGGCAGATGCTAACGCATCCAAAAAATCTTCAATAATCTCTTCAAAAGAGCTGCTTAGATCATCTGCCTCGAAGACTGAAAAATCCTTTTTGTTGCGTTCAGATTCCAATTTTGCACACTGGGGAGTGGGGAATATCGCCTGCACCACTAGTTCACTCAGAGCGCCATCCTCTTCCCTGGGAACTTCATCACTCTCATAACCCCCCCCTGCTGCAGACGAATGGGGAGGAGAAAGGGTGGAGCTCTGAACCAGGTCATCAGGATCATCCTCATAGCCTACGTCCGAAACAACTTCATCCAGTATAGAGTTGTGGTATCCCTCACTACAGTTATGACAAACTAACACATAGGGATAAAACTCTTGGTAATAGGTGACGAAAGCTGCATGAAACTCTGAGAGTGAAGAAATGCTAGCAGGGGGTAAAGAATGATACCATTTATGTGCATCCCTTGCTAACGAGAACATGAACATTTTCAATAATACATCCTCATGATGTATCTCCCACTGACGCATGAGTTCATGAAACTCACTAAGGTGTTGAGCAGGGTTGTCATCTTCACGCTTTCCAAATATGGGCAAATAATCGCCCCATTCATTCGGAGAGGGGACAACATTAGGAAAACCAGGAATAGCAAAAAAATTAAAAGGAGCAAACTTGCGAGCAAGGATTTTCTCCATATCGAACCAGTGGAGTCGCCAATCGATCCTTGAATCATGGAGTCGCCAGGTGAAATATGCACAGCTTCAAATGTGTCTGGTCCTTATTCACCATCAAAGGCCAGATCCTAACGTTGTTGTTACCCCAGGAAGCTTCTCAGGTTGAGAAAGCAGCTGCTGAAACCTTCTCGAGAAAGCTCCTTAGGGTCGGCTTTCAAGTGTGCTAACAGTAGCCACAACTGAAACAGTGATGTGGAAACCTTGGAGTCACCACATTGGAGTCGCCAGGTGCACAGTAGCAATCTTGAAGGGCTCTGATGTCTGATGCACCTTCAGAATTAGAGGCTCAATGTCGTTCTGCCCAAGGAAAATCTTCAACTTCGTCCCCGACAATGACGCCATAAATGTTAGCGTCAGAAGTCACTCCTGAATTGCTTACAGGAGCAAAGCCCAACGCCCATCAGTTTTATGTCACGATTTGTTTAATGGGGTGATCGGATGGGTAAAGACTCAAGAAGATATAGATTTAACTCAGGAAACTGGGCTTGGTATGTAGAAATCAAGGGAGGTCTTGATCCAACTTCCATCAGTAAATGGATTAAAGGGTGGTAGATGGAAGACTTGTGAGAAGGGCGAGCAAGACTGCCTCGGGCGACAGGCCTTCGGAGGCTTGAGGGTGAAAAACTCAGAAGCCAAGATCCTCTTGGTCCAGAGCTTCAAGGAACTGAGGGGTGACTCGACTGAATCCTTCAATTCCAAGTTGTTCAGCGCTAAGAAAATCACAGGAACCGATTAGAAACAATGCAATTGTTACAGTGATCCAACCTACATCATCCTATAACAACTACAACTCGACTGGATCCTCCAATTCCGAGTTGTTATAACATAGTAAACAAAGAGATGGAAAAGAAGCTGTCATCCATAAAGTAAGAAGTCTCAAATGCCTTGTACATTAACCAGAGCGACCAGCGCTTCATCAAAACTTTACAATCGGGAGCCTTGCTCAACCATCGATACTTTACAAAATACAAAGACTGAGTTTATATACTAAGAGAAATTCGCCTAACAGAGGCGTGCCCAGTCACCCAAGGCTTGGTGTCCCTTCAATCGAACTCGTACTGATATCCTTCTTCAAATGCCACTTTAACTACGTATGGCTCCTGCAAGGAGAGTAGCTGAGCCATTAAGTGTTGAGCTAGCGTGTGTAGACTTCTCTGTCTAGTCGAGGACTTCGGCATGACTTCTTTGGAAAAATCAGTACACAGGACCCCTTCGGGCAGACAGCTCGCCAGATCCTCCATACCTCACACTTAATGAATGATGAGAGGCTTCAACCACCCCTTCTCGCTTTCATTTACCCCAAGCGAAAACCAGGCTTGAGGTCGGATCAAAAGGCACCCGGAGAACGCGATGAACCTTTTGGCGACTGGACTCGACGCCTTTGGCCCCCTTTGCGCAACTCTTTTTATTTCCCAGGTGACCACGGGCTGTGACCTTGCGTTTACTCTCAAAGGAGCTTTCGGCGTTCGTGAATAGGAAGGGGATGATCCTTGTTTCTTGAAATCGCGATGAGAGAAACGCCGAGACGACTTAATCTGGTGCCACGCGTCCCTCTAGATCTGACGGTTCTGAACTCTCCCGACGATGCTGTGGGCCCGCGTCCTGGACACTCTCGGCACCTCGCGCATTGGGAAATGACGGAGCTGCTCTTTGCGCCTTAAAATCACGATGGGCGAAACGACGAGGAACCTAATCACACGCCAGGTGTCTCCTGTGGATGGACGGCCTAGATTTCTCCGTAATACTGTGGGCCTAACTTTGGGCACCTTCGGTGCCTTCGGGGTTCGGGGTTTCGAGATATAGAACAACACGAAACCTTCACCCTTTGAACTCGCGATTGCCAAAAAGCCGATGCGACTAGATCTCGTGCCACACGTCCTTTGGATGGACGACTGCTATCCTTCCCTACATATAATATGGGCGCGATGCATTTGCGCTAATCTCGGCGTAACTCCGCTAACCACGATTTTCCGCCAACCGCTGATCTACTCTTATGGATGAATCTGGACCGTCGACGATATAATCTCGCTCGCTTGCTTACTTGGAAGCTTGAAATGAGACTTTCCGTGTTGCACTCGGGCGCTCCTCATGCGACTCGCTGACCCGAATGCTCTTGTGCCCCGGACAAGAAATGTTACTAACAGAGGACAAGACTCTAGGTTCCAGGTTTGATTAATTAAGTTGATAAGATTCAAAGTTGCACATAACAAGTTGATAACTACCCCTTTACATGTAAACACTATAGTTGAGGTAGCAATCATTGAAAAATATTATACTTGGTAGCATGGGAGCATATTGAGATAAATGCTTAATGTAATCATTTACCAGATACAACTAACATCTTCTCTAGGAGAAACTTCTTGTTTTGGTCCTAGGTTACCACGGAGGAATGCTTGATCACAACACTAGAAGAGTGTTGATCTCATTTCGTATTGTATTTCTTACTTTTGAACTTTGTTTCAAGGTCACAAGTGATAGCTCTAAAGGACCCACTGTGATGATTATTCATGCTATTGTTTTATTTACTATTATCAATAGAGTATTATTCTTGCTTGTTGTTTTGTTGACCTTGTTTCAGGTCACAGGTGATAACCCTGAGGAAGCTATAGTGAAGGTTGCAGAAGGCAACAGATTAAGATGAGACATGAATCAGACTATGTACATAACCATATACACTCATGTATCAAAGAAGATGAAGAAGAAGCTATTTTTTAGATACAAAGTATCTCATATGGAGATTGATTGTAAGTAGCGAAAGGCTCCAAAGATCACTGAACATTAGAACAAGAAATCACAGTAGACTTGTTCAAAGGATAATGAAGCCACCTTGATGGGAAGCAGAAATCGTTTGAAGTCTAACTCAACCTTTCATATTTAGACTTGGTACTCAACACCAAGTATACCCCATAAGAGATGATGAAGTCCTTGTATACTCAGAAGAAATCGAGAGTAAACCTGATCTTAGAAAGGATCAGATGAAGAGACAAATTCCAGGACTGGGAGACAAATGCCATGAGAAGACTAGATCGTAGCTTTAAAGACTTCTAGGAGATATGAAATCTCCTGGGAAGATTCTCTTGTTTCAATGATAGAGAAGGAATCCAGTCAGAAAGAATAGGATATGGATTTTTTCGTGAGACTAGAAGAAAAGTCAGTATTGACTTCCAAGATTGATCTGATAGATTAAGCATGTTGAAGATGTACAAAGCTTGATGTGTGTCTAGAGGATTCTCCCAACAAGAGGGAGAGGACTATGACGAGACACTTACTCCAGTAATTGAAGAAATAGTTCCAGTATTCATGAAGATAACCAAAACAACCATGATTCATATATAGTATGAGATGCAGGGGGAGCAATCCCCATATTTAAAATTGAGTGGAAGTTGGTGCAGTACATTAGTTGGGTCATGGAGACATGACTAAAATAAAAGAGAGTTACCTCCATGAAAGAAGAAGGGCTACCTTCAGTATCAGTTATCAAGCCACTCTCAGTTTCAGATGAATTTGTTGTCATGATGAAGTAAGAGGAGTTATTTTCAGATTTCAGCAGTCACAGTGAGAATGGAGCATCAATTCTCAACTTCAGAGCAACTGCATGTGCATAGTCCCACTTCCAGAAGAACATTTTCATAAATAGAAGAGGAAATACTCTCAGGCAGTGAGACAGATAGTGCTTTGCAGAAAGCACATAAAGCTAGCACATGATTGTGCACATTAAGTTTAAGTTGAAGCAAGTGTACCAGGATGGTACAATATGATTTGAAGATTGAAGATAAAAAGACTCATGTCTGTCGGTTGAAGGAAGCTCTGTACATGTTGAGGCAAGCTCCTAGAGATTGGTATGGAATAATTGACAGTTTCCAGACGAGCTTGGGCTTTACCAAGAGTAAAGTTGATTCTAACCTTACTTCAAGGTTATGAATGATGAGCCTGTTATATTGTTGTTATATGTGGATGAATTATTTCTAAATGGAGAAAAAAATCTCATCATTGATTGTAAGAAAAAGCTTGCTACAAAGTTTGATGAAAGACCTAATGCATTATCTCTTAGGTCTTGAAGTTTGACAGAACCCAGAGAAGATCTTCCTTAACCAAGGAAAGTATGCAGTTGAAATAATGAAGAGGTTTGACATGTTGAAATGTAAATCCATGTATACACCAATGGAAACAAAGTTGAAGCTCCCGGTTGATACTTCGTCAGAGTTGGTTAATGCTACGCTGTACAAATAGATCATTGGATCGTTGATGTATCTGACGAACACCGGACCATATATATGTTGTGCTATGAACACCTTGAGTCAATTTCTGGTGGAACCTAGACGTGTTCACATTGTTGTTGCAAAACATGTGATGAGATACTTTAAGAGTATGTTGGATTTTGGTCTCGGTTATACTAGAGATCATGACTTCAGATTGTATGGATATATTGATTTAGATTGAGTTGGAAGTGTTTTTGATAGAAAGAGAACTTCACGATGTTGTTTCAGTTTGGGGTCATCCATGATCTCATGGTAGGGTAGGAAGCAATCAAGTATTGCTCTCAGCAAGGCAAAAGCGGAATACATTGCAACATGTTCCGCCAGTGGTGAAGCCATATGGTTTCGGATGTTGTTGATAGATCTATTTGATCTGGAGACGGAAGCCACCGTGATCCTATGTGATAACCATAGTTGTATAAAGATGATGTGTTCCATGATGAATCGAAGCACATAGAGATATGGTATCACCTCATTCATGATATGATGCAGAGAGGAGCTATAAAGCTCCAATATGTTGGCACGGATGAACATGTTGCAGATGTGTTGACCAAGCCTCTATCTCATGTAAAGTTTGAGTACTTTCGAGACAAGCTTGTTATAGTTCGAAAGGACCTCCCTCGAAAGGGGGAGTAGTGTTGATGATACTATGGTATCCTGACCAATAGAGGGTAGCTCAGTTATGATTTTATATCCTAGAGGACTGATCATCCCTGGACATATCCCGAAGGTTCGTAAGGACGGGCTGTCAGAGTACTTGTGCATGTATATGCTATCTTTGGTCAATAGTGGTATCTCTGTTAGGATTTTATATCCTAGGGAATCTCTTGATTCCTAGGAAGATCCTTTGGATATGTCAGAGTACCACAAGATGTTGATGCCAGCCTCGTGCTAAAGATTTCTAGCTTCGTGCTGATGTTGATGTGATGCCAACCTCGTGCTAAAGATTTTTAGCTCCGCGCTGATGTTGTTGTGATGCCAGCCTCGTGCTGGAGATTTCTAGCTTTGTGCTGATGTTGTTGAGATTTACAACTTGTTGTTGTTGTTGTTGTTGTGATGCCATCATCGTGCTGAAGATTTCCAGCTTCGTGCTGATGTTGTTGAGATGCCAGCTTCGTGCTGAAGATTTCCAGCCTAGTGCTAATGTTGATGATGCTCCAACCTTTGTGTTGTGATAATGTTGTTTTTGATGTTGTATCAACCTCGTGATGTTATTGATGATGATGATGTATTAGTGTTATAATAATTGATGTTGATGCAGATGATGATGATGCCACATCAACTTCTTGCTGAAGATGATGATGATGTTACTTTAGCCTCATGCTGATGAGGATGATGATGCTACTCCAGCTCCATGCTGTGAACGATGACGATGAGAAAAAATTACGATGATTTATAGATATGTGTAACAAACATAAATATGTAAACATAAATAAATATAAAGAAGTAATAAGTAATTATTAATTATGAAGAGACATGACATATGAAAGGTCACCCCTGTGCAAGATATATATACAAGCCCTCATTCCTCATTTGTAATCATCTTATTCATATTCTTATACATTTATTATTAAATGTATTTACTTTCCATAAATGGATTATTGCGTAATGTCCTATTTATACTGTATATTTACATAGTGAACTAGCTTGGTTCACCACAATATTCCAGTCAGTGTTCCATATGTTCTTGATATTGCCGCCTATTATCGCACAGTTTGTAGTTAAGTTAGAAGACAGATGTAAGAAGGTCAAACTGGCGTAATTGAACCAATCCCACCACTGTCACCTCAATGGGAAGGTTCTTTCTATTTAGGGAGGTAAGGCCCAGGGGAGACGTCCCCGGTGACCTGGGGTTTTGAGAAGACAAAAAGGCTTAGAAAGGCTAAGTGATAAAATCCCCCCTCACAAGTCACCACCTGATCAGAAAGTCTGGCTTAATAGCCAATAAAGATAACCGGAAGTAATAACCAAGAAGAATACATGCCCGAGACAAAGCAACAGAGAAACTACATGTGCAAGCTTGCTTACTGGTTAATACTTCATATAATCAATGAATTTTCTGATAAATAAGAAATTTAGCAATAATATTGACGAAGTAAATCAATGTTTGTACAATAGCAATGATTACAATATCACTTCTCAATAGATGTTGAAGTAAGCTTTGGCATTCAATGTAATAATATCAATACGTTATAAAAAATGCCTTAACAAATCATTCAATTGCTTTTAAAAGTAAAACGAAAGCTGCACACAGGTGTTTATAGCATAAGAAGGTGATGGCAACAATAGGGTTAGTAGGATTAGTCTAGGATAGGTTTAGTAAGAGTTAGGGTTTTTTCAAAGTATTGAAAGTTTTTTTTTGATCAAGTTACTCAATACAAAGGGTCTTAGACCAGTGCGCTACTAGGGAATATGGAGTCAAAAGAGGACGCAAAGGCTAGAGGACTAAGTGATAAACATGAAACTAAAGACAAGAGGGTTAAATGTTGAGGTGTTGCTATAGCAAGGCCTCAACAATGAAACCCTAGGGGAGAGAGCCTCACTTTGGTGTAGAAACCCTAGGCCTCAGTGTTCTCTCCTCCTTCTTTAGCTTTGATGGCAATGATTAAAATGATTAGCTTGAACAATGATTGAATAAAACTAAGACAAGAGAGTTTGTAAGTGACGTGTTGCTAAAGAAAGGCTTCACTAGGCAAAACCTAGGGAAAATCGGCTCACCCAGGTGTAGAAACCCTAGGCCTTGGTGCGTTTTCTCCTTCTTAGCTCAACAATAAGAAAAAACGGCTAGCTAGAAGAATATGGATAGAGTGTTTCTATGGAAAGGCTCTATCTTCTTCAACAAATCAAATGGCTTAAAATCTTAGTGGGGACATGAGACAAGGACATTAACTAGTGCTTGTCACCTAGGGTTTGATTCAACAAAATATAATAACATATGCAAGTAAATGAAACTAAAACCATTCAATTAAGAAGTGTTTGCAGAAATTCACTTACATAAACCAAGCAACCATGTAGCAAAACCCTAGTTGTAACACCTTCCACCAAGAGAAATGCCAAAATGCCAAGAAAAAGTCTTCCTTCAACAAGTGCGCCTCACAATTTCAGCCAATAACCCTAAGAAGGGCGCAAATTTCAGACCTCACTAATGTGTGAGTGAAAGATGATGATAAAATGAGAGTAAAAACCCTCAATATATAGTGTACCAATGACCCAAATTACATTTTAGGTCATTAAAACGCCGACAAGGCCAAAATACCAAAATCATACTGTTTTACATTAAATGTTTTAAATTAAATCCTAATCAAGAAAAAAAAAGACGTCATGCCCCTTCTAGGGTGATGTTAGCCCTTTCTAGGGAAAATGCAGCCTCCTGGAGCAAAACGTTATCCCTTCTTGGGCTTCTCCAACTTACCACACGTGCCAAACTACCCTATTTGTCTGCCAAAACATCCATGAAGAAAAGATGATGTCATGAACCTCCTGGGTGATGTCCTAGGCATTCCAAGGCCAACTTTCCAATGAAGAGGGCACAACCCTCCTAGGTTAGGCTCTGCTAGGGTGCCTCTGCAAAAAATCCTCCTCCTCTCTGGTGTAAACCCCTATGTCCTGTCTCTGCCCCCTACTGGGGTCTCAACATCCATCTGGTGGGTTCTTCAGCTCCATGGAGGCCCGAACTAATCATATCCCCATGTGTACCTGTCCAATGTGGTACCTTCCCGTTGGGCATGATCCTGCACATCAACAACTACGCCCTCCATGGGATCATAAGGCACATGGACCATAGCAATGTCAATCACATATCATCATCAATATTATTAAACATGTGCATAAAACCCCTATTACCCCAATTAAGTGCTCAAAGACATTATATAAGTCTGCAATACAAGTTTGGGGAAAGTGACAGGGCGTCCTATTGGGCTAGTGTCCATTGGAAAGGGATGTTTCCGGAAGAGATTAAATCCAAGTCATGTAGGTGGGTGAGGTGGATAATGGATGTCCTGATAAGGGGTGCAGTGAAAACAGGGGAATGCAGGGCTTACCTGTGGGTGCCTTTGTAGAAGGTGAGGTGCACATGTCCTGGATGCAATTGTTTCCAAGCCCTTTCATGCCATTTTATTCTTTATTCTTTATTGCTTTTTCTTCAAGAATCTAATCAGGGGACATTGCCCTGGCGTGGTGACCAGTGGTGGCAATGTTACCCACAAGTACTTTCACAGAAATGAGAAGGTTGGCTCGTGATGAGATCCCCTTTCTCTTGGCCATGCAACCAAGAGTCACTACCTTGGCATGGTGACCAACTACTAGTAGTGTCATACTGCTAGGCACCCATGGACCTAATAGGCTGGCTCGTGATGAGACCCCCTATCCTCTGACTAGGTCTTGTTTTATTATTTTTATTGGGTCCCTCTTGTTTCTTGCTGAGAAGCTTTTACTGCTTTCTCGAGGATCCTTGGGCGAAGCATCTCGAGGTTTTATTTTTAGGCTTTTATCTTTTTCCAGCTTGATTTTACCTTTTGGGCCTTTAGCCCCTTCTTCCCACAAGGCAAGGTGCAACCCTTAAATGATTGGCCAACCCAATGCCTGAACAAATGTAATGGGATAGATGAGCGGGAAGCAAGATGAAAAATTGGTAATATGACAGGAGTGGACGATGAATTTTCATAAATCCTCCCAGTGGAAAACCAAAACCTATGGGCACATGCTTACTAGGGCATCCTGTCATTCCCCCCAGACATGGTCAAGTGGACAAGTATAAGATCCAAGCATTTGTTAGAAACAAAAGGAATTAAATGCACATATTCAAAGGTTTTGAGGATCAGAGTGATACATACCATGATACCCGGACTCATTACCTCATGGAGCAAGAATCATCTCTGATACAGGACCAAGCCAAAGGTGATGGATGTTGTTGTTGCTGACAAAGTGGAGGTGTTGAAAGAGAGAAAAGATGGGCCCTCCAGGGCCATGCCTAAGTCGATTTGGCTCTCGGTACTCCATGTCTAGGACCTGTGGGCCTTGAGACATAATCTCCTAGTTATCCCTAAAAGTGGGGGATAACATCTGGGCTCCAACTCGGGGACATGTGCTCACTGTAGAGCGCATGAGAACCTCAACATCTCTGACATAACCTGTTACCTGCTTGATCTCAATAGAAACTATTAGTAATCATTTGGGGTGGTGATATCACCCCAGTTTATATATATATATATATATATATATAACTGAAATAAAAGCAATCATATGTACAAGTGAGAAAGTAAACTATTCTAGCATGCAATGCAATGGTATATACAATGAATGAGAAATGACTATCTACTTACCTGTACTTACTTGCTGGCTGGATGTTAGGTGTATTCAAACGACCAGTGAAACCAATCCATCACTGTCCCACAATACCTGCCTTTGTGCTTCATCATAAACCAAAATAGTGATAAGTTAAGCACAAAAATAACAAGGTCTAACTCATGGAGGTGGGTGGGAGGGATAAAATCATGCCAAGCCAATCTTTGAGGAAAGTACTCAATCCACTTCAGGAAGGGGTAATGGAGAGTCCAAGGTTTAGAACACTGACTCAGAAGGTCTGCAAACTAGCTACCTAGGAAAGATTATATCAACAACCACAATACATTTCTATCCAAGAGAAAAACCACTTACAACACAAAAACAATCCCAGCAAAATTCTGCCTCGTAATTAATAAATATTCCATTTTTTTTGGGCAGATCTCCCTTATTCATTGAGGTTACTTCCCTATTCATGGATGTAATTTTATGTATATTTTCAATAGAATTTTTAAAATTTTTTTAATTAAAAAAATAAAAATTATATTTATAAAATAAATTAATGAATAAATAAAAGTAAATATTTTAATTATTATATTTGGAAAATTTGTTTTTTTGGGAAGGACTTGATGAACTTATATAGAGGTGTTTCTTAATCAATAAAATAATGAAAAATACTTAATTAAATTTTGTTTTTAAACTCATTCATGTATTTAACAATTATTTCAACTAATTAAAATATTCAAAGACAATTATTTCAACTAATTAAAATATTCAAAGATCATCTAATAGAAAAGTAAAGGAAAAAGTTAGATAGAAAAGTTATATAAAATAATGAAAAATACTTAATTAAATTTTGTTTTTAAACTCATTAATGTATTTAACAATTATTTCAACTAATTAAAATATTCAAAGATCATCTAATAGAAAAGTAAAGGAAAAAGTTAGATAGAAAAGTAACTATATATAAAAATTATAGAAAACGTAACAATTATATAATAAAAGAAGATGTTAAAAGAATGAAATCACTAAGGATGATAGAAAAATGAATAAACATGGAATATTTTTTGTAATTATTATTGTTTATAAAAAAATTGTGTGTTTGAAATGAATGTATGAATATAAAAAATCTTATGAAATGGTTGATATTTTTAAATAATTTATATTTATTTATGATAATAAATTTCAATTTTATAAAATTTAATGATTTTTTATTTATAATTATATAAAATCCCAATCAATTCACAAACAATTACCAATTTACATATTATTGTGGAAAGTGGAAGGGGTCAGATTTTACCAATTATTTTAACATTAACTAGAAATCAACTAATACAAATTTAATTTACAATTTATTCAAAACTTATTAAATATTATTATAATAAATAGTTCATTACAAGTCAACTAATAAAACTATATATTATAATAATGATAATATTTAATAAGTTTTGAATGTAATCATATCCTCTTAAATATTATAATTAAGATAATAAATATAGTTAATTACAAATCAACTAATAAACTATCTATTATAATAATCATAATATTCAATATTTTTTTTGAATAAATTGTAAATTAAAATTTTAAATAAATTAATTTGATTTCTATAATATGATAGTTTGAATTTTACATTATTGTGTAATCATTGAATCTTTTAATAAATGTATATGCTACTATGTAAAGATAATTGTTCATTTTTTTTTTAAGTAAAAATAAAACACACTAGCATAGATTTATGGCTAGATTTATTTTAATATGTGATTTATTAATAATCAAATTCCTAAAGGTGTAGATAGTTTTTCATGTTTTGGATTTTAAAAAAGTTTACATGTAAATGGGTTTGAACTATCTCAATACTTTATAAAGTTAAAGTGCATTTATGGTAGTTTATTTTATTATAATGATTTTATTTTTTATTTTTTGCTTTTTTTTAATAGAAGTCAATTTTTTTTTTTTTTAATAGAAGTTATTTTTATTTTTTATTTTTTTATATCAACGCAAACACAATGTAGATGTACACAATTACTCTAGATGCAATGATTAATACATACAAATTCATTAACTACTAAAAACTAATAAAATATCAATAAAATTTCAACATTATTATTATTACTTAATTTTTTATTTTATAAAATATAATTTAGAGCCATATTAAGATGGATGAAACAATTTATTGAATAATGAAATTTAAAATTTAATATAAATCATAGTTGTAGGGAACTGCTGCTCCTGGCATTTTCAATATCTTTGAAACTAGTTCTCCAAGTTCTCAATTCACTGGAAACTTTTTTGGGAACTTAGAACTTTTTGAAAACTTCAAAATCAAGAAAATGGGAGCTCAGAACCAATTTCCTAAAGGAATAACTTTGAATTAGAATTATATTAAATTAAAATGTAAATATATTTATTCCATTATTACAAATACATAATTTATTACACATGTTTTCATTATATTTATTCAAAATATTACAATAAAACTAAGACTAAACTACAGGTAAATATTATTTCAAAAATTAGTTAAGTAAAAAAACTTAATAATACTCACTTTATAGCTGTGGATATGATTTTTTTTTAATGCATGTATGTTTTCCTTCAAGCCCAAACTAAACATAAAGTCCAATAAATCAATACCCTATCCACGACAAGCATTTGCTCCACTCTGTGGTTGATATGAACCAACCATATCATTGACTTTTATTGTATTTTCATATTAGAAGAGTATTACTATTTTTTTTTCCAATAAAAAAAGAATAATGCTTTTTAATTTTAAAAAGATGTTAAAATTGTATATGTGCATTTTCAATTTTGTTTCACATTTTCTAATGGAATATTTATGGATATTAAAGTTTTAGTATTGTATTAAATATATTCATATAATTATTGGCACAAATTAAATTAATAATTTCAATACTATAGTTGTTGCAATAGAAGAAACATTGTCTGATTGACCTTCAATTTTATTGAAATAAGATTTAAAATGTATCAATATCTCTATACATTGTAATCTAAAATATTTTTTTATATTTTTTAAACTTCAAGTTTCTTGTAAATTTGAGGGAAACTTCCACTGGTTCTGCACACTCTTATCCACTTTCCCAACTTTCTCACCGTTAGGAAACTAGTGTAACTCTTATACAACTTGAGTGGGCCTAATGGTTAAGAACATGTGTTTTCTCATAAAAAAGTCACAAGTTCAAATCCAGAGTCATAATTTATTTATATTAACTAATTTTTTTATTACAAATATAAGAAATCTCATTTGTAAAAGGTATTTGTTAAAACAATTGCAAAATGGTAATTGCCTAGTTGTAGAAAGTTGTCAATTGTAAAGTACAATTATATAATGTAAAAAAATTGCTAAACAAAACGACAGTCTTAGAAGACTGCATTGTCCATTGAAAGTCATTATAAAATCTCTATTTTGATGTTTCAGATTCAATGATAACTCATTTTGTTTTGGAAAAGCTATTTACAATTTTGAGTAGATAATCATTTAATGATCTTTTAATTATAAGTTTAAATGGTATGGTTATTAATTGAAGATGCTAGTATATTTTTAGTTGTCTTTACAAATCAATCAATTGAAGATATTATATTTTTAGTTGTCCTTCCAAATCAATGAACTAGATCTTATGTTAATAACTTTTTAGCATTTTTAAAAGATTTCATTAACATGTTTACTTTTTAACATTCACTTAATATAATATGATTAAGAAATTAATGTGACCATCTAATTTCCATATTCAACTGATTAACAAACTTAATTGAAATTACAAATTTACTCCACTATTAACTTTTTATCATTTTACAGTATTAAATTTACATTTGTACAATGCAACCCCATAATTACAATCACCCATTTCATATTCTTCAGTAGTTTCATATTCTTAGTTTCATCTTATCAACCACAAACCTTTAGTAGTTTCATATTCTTCATTTCATGAAGGAATACAGAAGCATCTCATGTCAAGACACTACATACAGAACAGTTCCCAGTTTCCTAATGCAATGAGAAATTCATCTAATGTCAAGATACATGATCACCACATGGATTCAGTAGACAGATAAGCTGCCAATTTCTTAATGCAGTGAGAACTTCACTTTAGTTCTAACTTTCTTGACAACTTGGGATTTTGTTGTCAGAGATCGATTTAACGCTTTAACATTACTGCAGCTTTTAGTGCCTGTTTGTTTGTGTTCTGTCGTAGTCTCCTTTCTTTAAAAGATACCTTCCTTACCGATTCCTTCTCTATAGTTCTAACTTTCTTGGGAAGTAGGGATTTTGTTCTGAGAGATCGATTTAACGCTTTAACATTACTGCAACTTTTAGTGATTTTTTGTGTTCAGTCATAATCTCCATTCTTTAAAAGACACTTTCCTTATTGGTTCCTTCTTTATAGGCCCTGCATTGGCTCTTGTAAAGTTATATCTGAAAACGTTACACTTTCATTATTGGTTCCTTCTTTATAGGCCCTGCATTGACTCTTGTAAAGTTATATATGAAAACGTTATCTGTTGTCTGTCGTGGAATGCTGTCCACCATTAATACAAATCTATCTACGCGAACAAGAAATTGGACATTTCGTAATTCCCATGTTCAGCATGTACGATACTCCTGCCATGTGAAATCATGTCTATTTTCTTCATCCTTCCACTGAAATTGTTTAATTCAGTAATGATGGAACACCGACCTCGTGTACGTGTTTTAATTTGTATGTGCTTTTATCAGGACTAAGCTAACTCTGGATTATTAGGACTACGTTAATTCTGGAGAAAAAGACCCGTTTTTTAAGGCAAAAATTGGGTTTGAATCCGGTCAGATTTTCAGGGGTAGTCTGAGTTTTATATGGATCAAAGTTTCATGCATTTCAGAACTTTAATTCAGGGATTTTGCCTCATTTTAAACCAAGTCAGATGCTCAGAAAATTAATCAAAATTCTGGATTGGTCAAAAATTTAAAATCACACTGCTCGAAAACCTGCAGACAAAATAACTCTGAAGGAAAGATTGCTTGTGAGTTAGTCCACTCCCCTTTAAAGAACATGGACATAAATGGTTGAAAACATTTTGAATATCAAGGTGATGCGTTAATTGGTTAACTCGGAAGGAAAGATTGGTCCTGAGTTAGTCCACTCTCCTTTGATGACGGTGGACAGAAATGTTTGAAAACATGAGTGATATAGTTTCAAGTAGTTTTTGAATATCAAGGTGATGCTTTAATTGGTTTTTGGTTCACCATGTGTATGTGTTTGTGTTTGGTATGTGATTTTACTACGGTGGAGGAAAATTGTTGAGAGCATGGCTGATTTAGGTTTAAGATGTTTATGAATTAATACAATAAAGGAATGGTTTGGTTGGCTTTTGGTGTACTTTGAGTGGGTGTATCATAGTTTTTTTGTGTTGGAATATACAAATATTGAATGTATATTAGTAAAAATATATTTTGTTAAATGTTATATTACTAGCACAACCACATAATTGTGGCTGATCAACGCCAAAAGGTTGATAAGATGAAAAGAATTCTTAAAAGAATATATTAAATTTTATTATTGATTAACAAATAAATTGTTGAGTTTCATTTATCTGGTGTTAATATTTTAATTTCTGTTAATCACTTAGGTGGAAATCAGTTAGCTATTAAAGTAATTTTTTTTTTTTAACTATAACGAGTATGAGATTTATTTATCTGAATTGAAAATGGGTCTTAGCCGAAGCGACCCCTATTACAATACAGTTTACTAACTGCTGCTGCTTTTGTTTTTCAGCATTCTCAAGGAGTTTGAACAAATCTTTCATTGTTTACAATTAGCAATTATTTCATGAGTGTGCTGCCTTTGTTCGCCATCTAATCAGCTTCACTGTTTGACTTTCTAAGAATGTGATAAAACTTGCACGAGTTGAAGTCTTGAAGAACTCTCTTCAATCTGTCCAAGGTTTTGTTTAGGCTGGCGTTGCTAAACCGAGTCTCCTTGTTTAAGTTTTTTATTATTATCTCTGAGTCTCCGAATACTTGAAGGTCTTTGATTCCTTTTTCTCTGGCAATGTGGCAAGATTTAATGAGCCCTAGCATCTCGGCTTGATTGTTGGTTTTCTGACCTAATCCCCAATAGAAACAATCTTTTGTAGACCCCTCCAGGGAGTAGATGACCCCCCCAACACCAACGACACCGGGATTTCCTTTAGACGCCCCGTCAAAGAAAATTGTGGGTAAATTTTGAGACCGCCACCAAGACTGGAAAGTGTCGTCGTTGTCTCTTATGCGCCAATCCGGTGTGACAGAATGAGGGGAGAGTGGAAGCTTACCTGGATAAGGCACAAGAGGGCCTAGCCACCTCTTTTCCTCGGGCAATAATAAAGTATCATCTTTAAAATACTGTTGTTGGGCCGCTTCCAGGAGGAAGGATTTAGCTTTTGCAGCCACTTGCATCAGGTTGTGCTGCAACTCTTTGAAAATTAGCTGATTTCGTGCCAACCAAATTTGCCAACATACATACTTTGGAATCACTGTCCAGATTTTGCGCCAAAAGGATTTTGAGGGGATTCGTTGGGGATAGATGAGACTCCAAGAGGCAAAGAGCTCCGCAATAGAATTCTGTGGCTGAAGTGAAATTTGGAGGCCCTGTAGGATGAGTCCCCAGACCTCTTTGGCAAAGATGCATTCCATGAATAAGTGCTGGGTTGTTTCAAAATTATTGCTGCATAACACACATCTGTGAGGTCCCACTATGTTCCTTTTCTCCAGGTTATCTCCCGTTAGAAGTTTATTGTGCACCAGGGTCCAGAAGAAGAAATTCACTTTAGGTACGGCTAGCGGTTCCCAGACGTTTTTCCAGAATGCCGTAGTTTGGCTGCTATTTCTTGAAGCCTGCAAGTTTCTATATCCTTCTGCCGTGGTGTATACACCTGTTTGGCCCCAACCCCAGCTATCTTTCATAGTTCTGTTGATAGGGGCAACATCCTCCAGCAAATCTTCAAAAGTGGATAGTTGCAGTGATAACCGGGCTGGGACTCCATGAAAATCCCATCCTGCCCAGTCTCCATGCTCATCCCATTTCGAGAGGTCATATAATCTATTGAATCCTGCTCTCTGCAACCAGTCTCTGAGATCTGTTATATCCACGTTTTCAGCCAATGGTTCCCTTCGCATGATGCGGTCTAGCCACAAATGCGTGTGTTTTCCATTGCCAGGCATTCTATAGAGCGAATTTTTGAAGAATTTGTTGCTTTTGCAACACAATTTCCACACTTGCGTACAACTGACTGAGCTCTCATTTTGGAGGTTGCTGAGAGTTTGGTTGGGCCTGTATTTTTCACGCAGGGTGTCGCTGACCGGGTGCGTGGGCTTGTGGATTAGTTTCCACAAAATCTTCCCTCCCAGCGCTAAGTTTACAAGTGCGGGGTCTCTAATTTGCAGCCCGCCCTCTGCCATGGATTTTTTAACCACGTCCCAGCACACCAAATGCATTTT